>APFE031392220.1:0-16755 GCA_000404065.3 Pinus taeda | reverse complement strand
TCTTTCTCTAGCTCATTTATCCTCCTTTTGAGAGTCTTTATCTCTCTTTCTCTCTCAGCTACGTTTTTCTTGGATTTATCATATTTTTCATTGAGCTTAGCCAAAGTTTCTTTGGCTTGACTCAGCTCTATCATTTGGGCCTCCAAGACCTGAATTTCATTCCTGAGCTTCTTCATATCAAGGCTTTGATCCTGCTCTGTTGTTGGTGCTGAGGTAGAGGGTGTTGTTTGCTCTGTCTGCTGAATGGGAGGGGCAGTGGTTTGAGGGGCTTCTTCCAGATTGATCATTTCTGGAGGGGGCTAGGAAGTTTGGCCTGCCTCTTTCTGTTGCAATGCTGCCTGCAGTGCAGCCTCTGATTATCCCAACTTTTCTTGCGTTTGGATGAGTTGTTTATACAGTGACACCAGCATAGCTGCTGCATCCTTGTCATGTCTCAGCTGGGAAACTTCTTCAGTTTGGGGATGAAAAGTTGTTGGGATCTTGATCATTTTCCTTAATGCTGCCATATCTGCATCCCTTAGCTTCAATAGCTCCTGCACAGCTTTGACATCCTTAGGATCATGCCCAAGCTCTATTATGATGTCCTCCAAAGCTTTGATCCTATTTTCCTTTGCTTGAGAGGATGCTCTTTCCAACTCAAGTTGGGCAGTTGTATTATTTAGGCTATTTTCTAGCCTGTAATTCACCAATGTTTTATCTGCCAAGGAGGCATATACCATCTCACCCGTTTTCTTGTGTAATTCAATATGATCCATCAGGTGGATGTCCTTGGCAAGGACCTCAAGGATGGTCCTGATGTAATCTGCAGCTGACTGTGGCTGTTGCACGGCTGGTATGAAGTGGCTCCTAATCATCTTGCCCTCATGGACATCATAGGCAGACATAAGTCTTTGCTGGTTGGTGGGAGCCATTTTCAACAGATGATTATATAATTGTATCCTTATGGGCTCATTCCTCTTCTTTATGTCCATGAACTGCTGCTTGATGCTCTGTTCACCTCCTCTTTGTTGGATTGAGGAGCTAACTTCTCCTCCTATTGTCCTCTCTTGTTCCTGCTGGAAGGAACTTGCAGAGGCCTCCATGCTAGGTGGGCCCATGCCCAAAGATTGCCCTAATGGAATTTCTTCCTCTGAAAAAGAATTCAATCTTTGCCTCTTTTCCCCTTGAGTTGTTGATGTTGTGAGGGGAGTCTCTCTGTCCCGTTTCCTGCTTATGTCCTCCTTTTGAGGGGTTTGAAGGACTGAAGCTTCAGCTCTTGTTTCTTGCCTAGGAGGCACAATTTGTGGTGGTTGCTGCTTAGTGACCATTGGGGCCTCTGCTGTTTGCTCTTCTTGCAGTGGCTGTTCATGTTCTTGTTGTTGTACCTGTTCTTGATGCTGTACCTGTTGTTATTTCTGTGCTTCCTGTTGTTTTACCTTTTCCTGGAGTGGCTGCTCTTGCTCCATTTCTTTCTCCTTGCCTTTGCTAGAGGTATGATCTATAGCTTTGAATGCCTTCTGATGTCCTGTGGAGGATTAGGCAGTTGCTCCCACTTGAGTGCTTGTAAGAGTGAATACCTGTGCAGGAAGTTCTAGGTCAGCCATCTTTAGGATATTTCTTCGTGCTCTTTCATTTAATTCTTCTTGTGTGACAGGTTCCTCTAATGTGCCTCTCATCCATTTTGTTTGATTTGCATATTTTCTATGTGAGGCAACCTCACATGGTCATAACTGGACAGTCTATACTTGACCCTTCTTAAGGTTATGAAGTGATTGGGGTCATAAGGTTTCCAGAGGAAACTGGTCTTTAGGCCAAGGCCTTCTAGCATTCTGTCTGCCTCTTTCCAGCCTTCCTCCATTTTGTTAAAAACAAAGCGGCCCAATTGGTTTTTTACCTTCAGCTGTGCTTTCTTGCCTTTGCTTGAAAAGTTCTTCACATCAGCATTCCCAAACTGCCTGAAGTATTCAAGGGCAAACAACCTCATGGGCACATATTTGGGCAGTCCGTATGGGGGTAACTCACAACCATATATTCTAATAACGGTGTGATTTTGGTAAAAATACCAATCTCCAATGATGTATACCTTGGACAACTGAAGGATCCTCTGCATCTCATCGGTTAGTCTTGGAGGAGGTGAGCTCAGGAACAGAGACATGGCTGGGTGGATAAAATGATCTATAAACTCACAGTAAGTGTATGGAGAATAGGCTGTGTAGTGAAAAGCTGAGGTCCAATACACTATTGACCTTGGATTTCCTTGTGCATCCACTCTTTTCATAGAAAAAGAAAATTTCTCATGTTGATAGTATAAAATCAAGTGGTAGATGTAGGAGGAGTATCTGAACACCCTTTCCCTTGATAGGATCATCAATTTCTCATGCATTTTGTCTGATATATAGGTGGCATAGTCATAGCAGATTGGAGTTTTTCCAGGGGAAAACATGAGCATCATTACCAGTACAGTTTCATCAATATACTCAATTGAGTTATAACCCAGAATGGGACTAATCATATCTGCAAGGTCCCTGCCCAATGGGTTGAGGTAAACATGAGAAATGGGATGGTACTGCACAGTATCAGATTTAATATATAGTTGGTTCAGCTTGGTGATCTGAGCATCTGTCAAAATCTTAGCTCCTTGATTTATCAGATCAAGCAAAGATAGGGGAACCAATTTCTTCTCAGTCTTGAATTGCAGCATCTCTCTGATGGCCTCAGGGGTAATATAGAAAACAACTGAGCCTGAAGGGTCAAGCACAACTCTCTGAGTGGGATCACAACCATGAACACATAGGTGAATTAGGTCAGAAAATTGATTGACCTGAGGAAGCTTGAAGATTGGGAGGAAGGAATCCCAAATGCCCAATACATCTGTTCCAGTCTCATGTTTGGCCTTTAATTCATTTAAGAGTTGGATGTGGAACTTACTTTTCATTAGAAATTCCTCTGAGATTTTATAATCCAAATCTGCTAATGCCTGCCACTCCAATTCTCTCTAAGGTGCATTTAAAGGGGCAATATTGAGGGCCACAGGTGCTACTCGTGTATGCATAGTTACTTTAAAACTCTGCTGATATGTAAATTAGTGTTACTGTGCAGAGTAACAGAAAATAAAGCTTCTTGGAAAGAGAGGTGATTTATTGAGAAACAGAGGATAAAAGGGTCAATTGCAGCAATTGAAATACTGCATAAAACACTAGAAGAGGCAAATGCTTGTGCTTGAGAGACTCTTTCACGGTAATTAGGTGTAGTTCGGGTTCCTTGTTCATGATTGCGCGAATAGAATGCAAGTTTTGTGAAAGATCTGGTGAACAATGCTTAGCAGGTGAATTTCGACCTTGTGACTTCAAATGGGAACTAGGCACAGAGGATTTGCCGGTTAATTGTGCGTTTTTTCTGTGTTTTAAGTTAATTTAGTCGATTTGCAGACAAAACCAGGCGCAAAGAGGATTTACAGGGATAAATACCTGGTATACTGACAGTCCTGGTCACAAATGCAGGTGGGTTGGCGCGTCGATGGTCTCTAGGTCGAATTCAGCAAGTTGGCGTGAGTTTGGATGTAAAATACATGCAGAAGACTCCACAGTTGTTTTTGCAAAAAGTGTAAAAAACGCGAAATTTTGGCCAAAATATGGATTTTTTGGAACATTGGTGCCTTTTTTGGATGACGTCAGCATGATGTCATCGGGTGGGGTCAGGGTCGGATGATGTCATCATGATGTATCAGGTGACGTGGCGGCTTATGAGTGGTCCACGGGGATGGTGAGGTGGCGGATAGGTGGAGCAATGGTGGACGGGGGCGCGGACGCGGCGATGACGTAGCAGTGATGCTGGCAAGGTGGATTGGTGGAAACCGAAAACCGTAGGCGGTATGATATCGCACCGCTTTTCATACGGAAGTGGAGTTGTCAGAGGGGGCTCCGATATGCTGTGGGGGCGACGCGTGGCCGAGGCCTGACGTCACCCTCTGACACATATTGGAAGCTATCTTATGGACTTTGGGGCCGGTCCGATATCCATGTGAGCCGTTGGATGAAAAGTGCCCGATCGGACGGTCGACGGGTCAGTGACTTGTCCGGACGATATAGCGTCGGGCGGGTAATAAAATATGGTTTTCTCATGAAATTTGTGCCCGGCGAGACCTTTAGAATATCGGCGAATTTGCATGGTTTTCCAATGTTTTCTTTATAAAATCGCGCATACTTTGGATAGGTTGGAAAAGTGGGTTTTTCATGTAATTTTGCCGTTTGAGCGGGTTAGGAGTGAAGATGGGTTTTTACAAGGTTTTTTAAGCAAATGAAGGGTTGAATAGGTAAATGAATTCTGAAGGAGGAAAAGAGGTAAGGCTTGGGTTCTTAAACTGACCAGATGTCAATTTAATTCCCTAGTAGTGAACATATGCTTATAATGCAAGGGGTGGATATTTTATAAAATGCTTGGGTTTATACACCATGGTGTTATAATAGTAGGGAAAGGGTGACATAGGGAATTTAGATAATAGAAGTTAGGGGTTAATATGGAGGGAAAAGGTGAATGAGGAGTAATATCACTAAGTTTATTTGAAAACCACTTAGCTTGGGGAGTAGATCAAAATGAAAAGAATTTTGCACAAGAAATGTGGCTCTTAAAGGAAACCAGAACCAACATAAAACCTTGAATTCTTTCATAAACACAACTGGTGTAGGATGTTAGTAATGAGTGAAAAATAATGAAAAAAGGAAGTTAGACATGCTCCATTGTGTTGTTTTCCTTGTACTGACCAGCAAGATTCAGTTTTTAGAGGAATACCACTTCTGCAACCCCATCTACCTACCCATCTACTTGCCTAGCATTTTTTGTTTCTTCTTGGAGGGTGCACTTGGACTTTCAGACCCTTATGTGCCTTTTCTCATTGGCTTTTTCTTTTGATTTCCTATCTAGCACTACCCTTATTTCTTCCAAGGCCCCAGATTAAGCAGTTGGGGACCTTAGTTTCTCTGCCTAACTATTGGTCTGCCAAGATTAAACAGTTTGGACAGACTTCTTTCTCTATTCTACAATATAAAATTGAAACATGGCATGATCCAGATTAGACTGTTGGACCATCCATCAAAATTTAGTCAACATGAAGGCATGTACGGGCCTTGCCTTGTCTTGGAAATATGGGATCTTTGTATCAGGAAAGCAGAGCATATTTGGCATTTGAATTTGCCAATCATGAAATATGAAACCTATTGGTATAGGTATCCAACAGTACTATTTTTTAGAAGTTCTATTTTTAGCATTTCCTAAATTTAACATATCTTGTTGCACACTTTTCAACATTATATAAATACATGCAAGAATATGAAAGTTAAGATTCTATTATTCTTTAAAATAATTTGGACAATGGTATTGATTTTCCTTGGAAAAGAATGTAAGCTTATGGGAGGGGAAGAGAAATTAATGTGGTATATATTTATGGACATGATTTAATAGTGACATGTCTATAATTAATGCATATTCAGTGTTGCTAAAGGGAACATGTCATGATATTTTGTTTATATTTCATGTATGCACATGAATAGATGTTTCAGAATCATTAATAAGGATTGATTATTGGTTGATTAATACTTTATCTAATCATGATATGAAATTTTATTGAAGACAACAATGGAAGGAAATAATGGCGACTTATGCAAAGGATAGATTATATTTAACATTGTGGTAGGTGAAGAACTAATGTTCCATGAAGATTGAAGGGTGCCAGTTGTAGGATGGTCCACTGATGGGGAAAATCTAGGCCATAACGACATAAAGATTGTGAATTTGTGGGTAAATGATATCATGATGATTGTAAAATCTTCTAGATAGACATGTTTTACTTAAACTATATTTATCTATAATATTTTTTTGATAATGGTTAAGAGATAGACTCTCTTACAAACCATTGAGTGAGGGGTGAACACCCTCATGAGTGTTTAATAATAAAAGTAAACATTTATTGGTTTTCACCCTATGGGGTTTCCAGGGTATATTAGTGTTGAATGATGTGATTTCCTATGGTTCTATTTGGATTATTTTAATTCTTTTCATAACATGTCATTTACATTACCAAGTATTTGATTAACTAACATAGTTGAAAGAATCATGGAAATGATGCAATGTTACATCAAGATGTTTACGATAATATGTTATATCGTTGGATGTTATGTTATGTTATGTAAATTATTATTTGTTTACTGAATATTACTATATGTAAAGATAAATATTATATCTAATATCTAGTAAAGGAAAATGGAATAAGTAATTAGAACAATTACATGTGTAAATTGTGTAAAATTTATCTAATCCTATGTGTTTTCATGCGAGGTTTACCAAGGGATGTTACAGGATGTATAGAAATGGTGTTGGTGATGAAGAACATGAAACTGTCAAGGATGTTGGTTTAGGTTATTCTAAACTTGTGGAACATCTTTCAGATCATCAAGAATAGATAGAAGGGCCAAATTATTCCATAACCCAAGAAGAGACTATCATGTCTTTGAAGTACATTGCAATAAGTTGAGGGATGTGTAGCTCCTCGTGGCACTTTAATGAGTCATAACATTGATTCCAGGTTGTCCAACTATGATGAGGCATTATTTCAGTAAGTTTGGAAGGATGACATGATGGAAGAATATTAATCCATCATGAAGAATGATGTGTGGAATATTGTGTTAATACATGAGGTGAAGTTAGTGGTAACTTCCAAGTGAATCTACAATATCAATCATGTAGTGTTTGGTAGCATGGGGAATTATAATGTAAGATTCATGGTTAGAGGGTTCTCCCAGAAAGAGGGAGAGGAATATGAGGAGACATTGGCTCAAGTTTCTATGTGGAATTCTATTATAAATTTTATTTGTATTGATTCTATTATGGGTTTGAAATTTTGAGTTTTCAATAGTCCTATAAACTAATAATTATTTCTGATGATTTTTCTTACATTTATAATTCAACATAAAATAATTACACAAAGAAATTCAATAATATAACAAAATGCTAGAGGATCGTAAAGATACAACCACACAATAACACACGAGTTTACCATGGGAAAACCAACATGGGGAGCAATCCCACCAACCTTTACTTATAGAATCAACTCAATAAAAGAGATATCTAAGTAAGGATGATAATAAAAATGACTAATAAGATGGAAAGACTAGAAAACCACCAAGATTCCAAGTCAACCCTCCTCCAAGATTCCCACAAGTGAAAATTAGTTAAGGTATAAACTAGGCTTGCGATAGGATGCCAAAATTTGGCCCTCTCTGTCCACATAAGTTTAGGCAGATCATAGAAAAGTTACCACAGAAAAATCGGCTTGTTCCTTCAACACTTGTGAATTTTAGCAGAGATTTCTTCTACAAGTGCAAGCCTATTTATCTACTCCTTTGACTTGATCAACTTCACTTTAAATTCAACATATTTCCTTCACTTGGGAGAAAATGTATTTTTCTTGTGTGTGGGTTGAATTTTTATCTCATGGTGGAGGAATGAATGCTTATAGATAGCCATCTAGGAGGGTCAAATTGGTGCCTCTAAGGGGCCTAGATGACATGAACAAGAGGGGCCAACTTGGTCATCTTATGGAGATGTGACACATAATACCAATTTAAATTCTTTGTTTTAGAAGGTATTGAAGAACAAGCCTTCTAATTTTTCTTTCAAATATGCATATAATATAATTTCATTTTGAGCATAAAGAAAAATTTCTTACATAAATGATGAAAATATACATTATGAAGATTGACCATAATTATAAAATCTAACAGGAAATTGCATCAAATGTATGTGGATACAAATTTCTTTAATGGAGTGATTTATGAATAAGTGTACGTAGGACAACATGAAGGCTTTGAGTTGCATGAGAAGGAGACTCATGTTTTGATATTGAAGAAATATTTTTATGGACTCAAGAAGGCACCTTAAGCTTGGTATTCTTGGATTGATGGATACCTAGCGAGTCTTGGCTTCACCAAGAGTGATGTTGATCCCAACCTTTTCTAAAAGGTTGTTATAGGTGATCCTATGATATTGTTGCTACATGTTGATAACTTGTTTTTGACAGGACCATAGAATCTCATTGATCATAGTAAGTGTGAGTTGACATATGAGTTTTAGATGAAGGACCTAGACTTGTAGCATTATTACTTGGGAATATAAGTATGTGTTGACAGTGTTGGACCCACCAACATGTTAGGGGATCTCCCTAGTAAGAAGTCCCGACTAGACCTCAGACTATTTGGTGTAGGAATCCCAACAGTGGGTCATACGATATCGCCTTGACTGCGGTTGCATGCATAGGCAAGTAAGATTTCCCTATTGGTAGCGAGGGCATGACACACAGCAAGCCAAGAAAGGTGCATGAATGTCTCTAACACACCAAAGGTGGAATGGTTGCACCCCTTGGAAACTTATGTAAACATGCAGCTTGAAAGATAACACACGAGAAAATTTGCATCACAAACTGGAAGGAAGGTGAACCAACAATCCAAAATGATGGTTAAACCAACAACACATCTCAATAAGATTCATACATACATATAGAGAAGGAGTCTATACATACATGCGTAAGAAAACATATACATATATCATTAGAGTAACCAAGTTAACTGAAATAAAATAACAAGACATGCATGAAATGTGTTGGCTTCGTTATATTAAGAAGTGAAAATTCCAATCATACAGTACAACCATGACCAACCACTAGTCTCGATAGCAGAATGTTACGGTCACTTCCACCTGCTCCTCCAAAGAGATGTACTAGATCTACATTGTAGAGAAGCCAAGGCTCGTTACAATACTCTCCAACCTTTCTCTAAGATACTCCTATCAGAAGCTTGGCTAACCAAAAGCCTCTACAATGAGTTATGAGGTACTATGAATAGCGAAGGGTGGTGTGACCCTTGAAATTCCCATTTGTGACTGTTCACCTACCCTCATAACTCTTTAGCTACTCTATGACTATTACATTCCACTATTGACACTTGGACTTCCACTTTACAAGATGTTACATACAATTTGCACATGTACCCATGTGAGACAAAATGGCTTGAGCAAGCCATGAAAGACATTACTAAGACTTGGACAACTGTGGGAAGACAAACCCTTCGACATCCTCATGATGGTTGACAGGTGAACTAATACAAATATTGGTTGTCCCTGATGGTGTTCACACACTCAAAGGTGACATCCTTTTGAAAGTGAACTCTTGCCTCCGTTGCATCCGAGTACATTGATATGGCTCCTCTGTCCAACTCGTCTGATAACATGTGCATCATCATCTTGAGTGCAGTTGGACCAACAACATACTGATCCATAGTGTCTGTTTTGATCTTCAAGTGTGTGCTAGTGACCATGTGCATCAACTTGTCGAAATACATGTTCAGATCCAATCAGAATTGCTTCTTTTCTTCGCCTCGGTGAGCGTGCCAAATGGGTGGGATCACATGAATGCATACAATGACATCCATTATCTTGAATACCCTTTCATGCAATCGATAGTACTACTCACCCTTTCTACTCCATGCCAGCTATTAGATGGGTCCATAACTTGTATGGGCGTAGTTTCATCAATATGTGCATGTACAGAAACATAATGCAAGACATGAAAAGAAAACTTACCCTAAAATAGCTAAGCTGAAAGTGCCAAAGACTCCTCGATGCAATGTGGGATGTTAGAGCTGTAAGGTCGATGTGAGGAATGAGCTCTACAGTGTCTGATTCATGAGTTTTGATAAGATTGAGTTTATGATGTGCATGCCACAAATTGAGGAAAAAGCGACACTTGGTGAGAGGTTTGTAAAATGAGCCTTTCATGTAACCTATAGCAGCGAAAAATAGTTCCCTATATCTAGGGATTCCTTTTGCATGATGCCTTTTTCTATTTCAGGAAGAGAGTCCCATGCATGGAAATTAGTTTTTCTCAGTCCCATAGGGACCCGGTCAACTTGAAGGCACATGCAACATCCTGCTTGAATGAGAGAGGGATTTGCATAGTTATGAGAGGAACTGTGCTGGATGTCCCAGAGAGATTACACAATTTCTGGGAAGAGCAGGTGACTACTGCTAAGAATTGAATAATTTTTGGGCTGAGCTGCAGCGTTGGGCCATATTGCGCAATTTTCCAAAGGAATATTTTCTGACTACATTGTGCAATTTCTAAGGCCAGTAGGCTGCCCAGCAGATTTGTGCAATTTTTGGAGGGAAGGTTGGTTCCCCTCTGAAATTGCACAATTGTTTTAGGGATCTTCTCAACCAGCAACTCGCCCTAGTCTGGAATGGTAGCCTATGAGGGGAGTGAAGAAAAGTAACATGCACAGCTTAGAAAGCTACTAAAAAGCCAGTGAAGCCTATGTACTTGACAGCGCAAGACATGTTGCTAAGGATGACTTGTAGGGAGGCTCCAAAATGAACCTAAGGAAAAATTTTGTAGGGTGGTTGAAACCACTACAATAATATGGTAGTAGCCAACAAAAATCCCTTATTAAATGGAAGTATGCCATTATGATCCTTCAAGGATTTGGGATGATGGTCTACAAGTACATGTCTACTCCCATGGTGACCAATCTAAATAAATTGATAGAAACTGATTCATATATGGTATATCCCTTTATGTATTGACATTTGATTGCCTCACTGATGCATTTGGTTAATTATAGACCTAATATTTTCTTTAGGGTGAACACTCTAAGCTAGTTCTTGGTGGAACCAAGGAATTCACATTGGAATGAGGAAAATCATGTGTTGAAATATCTTCTTGGGATAGTTAGTTATGGTTGGAGATATGTGCCCAAATATGGAGTACAACTATATGAATTCTCAGATTCCAATTGGAAAGGGAGTATTGAAGACATGAAGAGCACATTAGGATGTTGTTTTAGTTTGGGTTCTACTATGATATCTTAGATGAGAAGAAAGTAAACAGCTTTAGTACTGAGCACTACATACTGGCCAAGTACACTGCAGCCAGTATGGATTTGAAAAGTACTTGCACGATTGTTTGATCAACTACAGGAACATACCAGGATATATTGTGACAATTAAAGTTGTGTGAATCTTTCAAAAATTCATTCTCCATGACAAGCCAAAGCACATCGAGATTGAGTACCATTACATCTAATACATGGTACAAAAGAAGAAGAGATTAGTGAAGCTGAGGAGAAAGTTACTGACATTCTCACCAAGTCACTACCCAGGGGAAAGTTTGCATACTTCAGGTACAATCTTGGAGTGGCTTAGAATGCCTCCCTCATTGACAGGGAGTGTTGATATTGTAGCATTAAGGGGAAAACATTATCCTTAGGTTAGGATATTGAAATATCAAAAGTATTGACTAGGGGCCATGTAATGTATCTATCGAGAATGGCCCAAAGAGCATCAAAGCCTAGTGTGCTCCCCTAAATTTCCAAGAGGTATTTGGCTAGTGGGTAGAGTGAGTTCCTTTAGAATTGGGAATTTTATTACCATTCAATTGGCATGCATGAATGGTAATAACCTAGGTTTTCATTGTAGGTCATAGGTGTTGACCAGGTTCTAGGTGACATCTTGGATAATTGGTGAACACAGACTAGTCTTGACCCAAGAAGGCCAAAAGGCTTGTGTGAACCCAAAAGGCCTTTGACTACTGGGTAAGTATATCCATTTGCAAAGGAGAGTTGACTAGTAGGAAAATAGATCCCTTCGCATGATGTTAATGTAGGATTATCTCAACATTTAGTGGATGGATACATAAGCATAGTTAGCTCTTTCAATATTTTCTAGAGAAGGATATTTTTTTTTAACAAAGTGGACATATGAAGAAGTTAAGAATAATACCTCCCTATCAAAGAGGGAGTGCTTAATTTTCATAGCTACATCGGTATTCAAATAAAAATAAAGAAAAGATAATTTTAATTAATTTTGACTTAGAACAGTCATGCCATCCCCCCTAATGGAATAGGTTAATTAACCCTTCGTCAAAATCCACATGATTTTGCCGATATAAATACATCATTTGACCTACCTTGGGATTAATTCAAACCAAAAAAAAATGATATCTTCTATTCACACATGTGAAGGAAAGAGACAAAAGATATTTGGAGTTTGAATGAGCTCTCTAATATGTTTGACTAATGTTGACCAAGCTCTATTATAATCTATTTCACGTAATTTCTCGAGGGTTGACCGTAATTCTTTCTAGTTGAGTTACTCATAGAGTTGAACACATTTTTTATGCTAAAAGTTGACCAAATTTTCTGAGTTGACCGTAGGTTGTATGACGTAGTTTGACTAAAATTTCTAAGGAAAAGTTCACCATAATTGAATAATACTTTCTAAGGTAGAATTGAACAAAATTTATGGGCTGTTTGACTAAAGTTTGGGTAGAGTTTATTGATTTATTTGGGAAATAGTTTGGCTAATTTTGTGGGAATTTTGGACCATGTTTTACCTAGCTAATTTATGTTGTCGGATTGACCAAATTTTACTGGAAATCAAATTGTACCATCTGTTGAATTGAACAATAATTTCTCTAAGAAGAGATTGTTGGGTTCTTTTACCAAGTTTGGGTTTCCTGGGTGAAAAATCCATGGTATTTACTATTTGATCATGATATCTATTGTTGAATTATTATATTGCATTTATAGTTTAATTTTTTGAAGTGTAATTGATTAATGATAATATAGAAAGTGAAAAATATCATTAGAAGTAATTATCCATAGTACAAAATTCGTGCTTGTCCTCATAGCACTAGAAAACTAACATCAGGTGCATGTTCACCATCAACCTGGATAGTATTATATTATTATTTTGAACAAAATTGAAAATTCCTCCTTGATTTCCCCTTCTTGTTACAGATCAACACGTTGCCAACCTTTTTTGTTAGTGTTCTGATACTTTTTCCTTTTTCGTATCTTCTTTGCGATAGGGAATAAGACCTAAATATGTCATGTTTGAAAACGTGTGTGGCATGTAAGTGTCATGTTTTCATAGTCCAAAATTTGAATCCATTGGAAATATTTATGATTGAGCAAGATGCAGTTAGGTAGACCCTTTCTTAGGTCTATTTCTACATATATATGGGAAAAGGTGAATAACAATTTCTTTCTTCTTTCATCATCCATGTTTTTAAAGGAACCTAAAGTTTTCTTGATTCCCTGTAAGGTCTTATGATGCCAAAAGGGAAGAGGGAGGTTTGGAAACCTTCCCCAAAACCAATACCTTTTTTACCACCATTATTGTGGAATTAAACTTTGGAAACCAAGGGGTGATGAAAAGTCTTTCTCTTCCATAAAAACAAGGCTTTTCCTTCAGAAACTTTATCTATATCTTCTTGGGAATTGAACCAAACAATGAAAAAACCTTTTAAACAAACATAAATACCACAATTTTTGGACCATGTCATACATTGAGGTAAATCTTCAAACATTGGCCAAAAACCATTAAAAATACAAATGACAACCTTTGATTGAAGAACCAAAAAGAGTTGATTTACTTCGGAAGATGGAACATATTCTAATTGTTTAACAATATAATTTCTTGGAGTCAACTATGGTTCTTCCATTGCCATGTGACCTTCCCTCGAGTTGCATCGTTGTAACAAAATAAACCAATTGGGTTCCTAGAGCTTGAGGCACCTATGTGAAAGCACAAAAGAAATAAATTAGTGGAGTTCTTAGTTACGACATTTTCACGTATCTAGGAAGAAAATATAGAATTTCTTCCATTCACATATAAGTTTTTGCATGGCTATTGTGATCCCCAGTCGTTTCTCAAATGACACAAACAGTTAATGGGGGGCTATCATTTCAAGTTTTCTTCTGTTCCCACTACTAGCACTTGCAGATTATGAGCCCACAAAATCAACACATCCTTGATTCCACTTCAAACTGAAGAACCCTATGGTCTACATGTAACATTAATTCATCAAACAAAGTCAATGGATCTATGCATCAAGAAATCAATGCATTAAATCACCATTACATAAAGTAGAAAACAAAATTCGTGAATTAAACCAACTAAATTATTACATAGCATCTATTGGTGGCTTGGTTGGCCAATTATTCATTCTAATGGTCACCTCTTTTCAATGCCCAAAGGCTACAATTTAAAAAGGAAATTACAATATTGTGGTTCATTTCAAGATCCATGATATTCTCCATAAATCTCTCAACATGTTCCTCTCCATAAATCTCATCCCTCACAAACTTGATTTTTCAAACTTTTTAACAAATCCCTTAGCTTTTGATGCATTTTTCTCATTTTCATCTTTGAGAAGTTGTTCTTGTTAATTTTTATTCACAAGATTGGTCGATGGTCCTAGATCAGACACCCAAGGTACAAAAAATTTTGACGTCCTTATCATATGCATATAGTCCTCTCGTAAAAAATTTAACTCATGAGTTGAAACTCACCTATAAACTAACAAGTCTCCACCTTGCTACACAATACCTCACCAAATGTTTTCCTAAGTTTGGGCTTTTGGCATTTTCCTAGTTCTCTTCTCTAGAACCGTTTGAGCACTCCTTTCTCTAGGATATTGCAAATATTCTACCCTTCCTCTATTGTCACCTACATAGATAAAACACATCTCTTACCATTCTTCAATCACTTTTACCTTCTTCTGCTACTTCTCCTCCACACTACACGGAGGAATCTTCTGCTCTCTAATACCATTTGATGCAAATGATTTATGGGGGTATATCATTTCAAGTTTTATTATGGTCCCAATCATATTACCTGGGGATTATGATTCTGCAAATGTAACTCATCGTCACTTCCACTTCAAACCAAATAACCCTATTGTCTACATGTAACATTAATTCATCAAACAAAGTCAATAAATCTATGAATCAATCCATCAATGTGTTAAATCACCATGCACGCACATAGAATCACATAAATTATAAGACAATTTTCATTAATTAAACCCACTAAACTATTACATAACATCTATTGGCACCTTGGTTGGCCATATCTTCATTCTAACGGTCACCTCCTTTCAATTCTCAAAGACTAAAATTTATAGAGGAAATTACAATATTGTGAATCATTTCAAGATCCATCATCTTCTCCATAAATATCTCAACAAGATCCTCTCTACAAAGCTCATCCATCACAAATATGTTGTTTCAAGGTTTTTAACAAATCCCTTGCCTTTTGATGCATTTTTCTCATTTTCGCTTTCCAGAACTCATTCTTGCTAGTTTTTTTCAGAGGATGGGTCAATGGTTCTGCATCATTTAAGATCTAAATTAGATCTACCACATACTCGTCTTAAGTATTGAGGGGTTTCCGAAGTGAATTATATTAGATATCATTTTTTGGGATTTAACTACATTAATTAAGTCATTCATCTATGACCATTTCCATGAGAGGTAGTCGTAACTAACTAATTTTTCATGATTTTGAATAGTCCACTTGGCACGCATTACATCAGGCAATGCTCACAAGGGTGAAGAAGTAGGATTGAAACTAGTGAAATGAATCACATGGCGTCAATCATCACTTCCGGGGCCTGCACCCAGTACCCATGACTTCCCTAGAGGTCACCCATCCTATATCACCTCTCACTCAAGCACACTTAACTATGGATTTTTTCCCACAGTCAAGCCCACTTAGCTTTCTACCCCACTTTCAAAAAATTAGCAAGTATTGTGCCACATGAACCATTGAATTAGAGTTCCCTTCACTCTTTTGAATTTAAGTATTGAGGAGTTTTCACGGTGCTTTATATTAGATATCATTTTTTGGGATTCAACTGCATTAAGTAAGTCATTCATCTATAACCATTTCAATCAGAGGTAATAGTAACTGACTAATTTGTCATGATTTTGAACATTCCACTTAGCACGCATTGCATCCAATGATGCTCAAAGGGGTGAAGAAGTGGGATTGAAATTAGTGAAATGAATCACATGGCATTAATCATCACTTCCGAGGCTTGCACCTGGTAACCAGGACGTCCTGGGAGGTCACCCATCCCAGATTGCCTCTTTTGAGACTCAAAATGGGATTGAGGTCCTATCTATAGCCTTTACAATAATATGGAAGACTTTCAACTTATTCTGATCAACCTCAACCATATCTAATTCTTTTATCTTTCCTGCCAATCCCAATGGAGGAGAAAAAGGTAAATTTTCAATTAGATTTGCTCCAATCCTAGGGTAATGAAAGGATAAAGCATGAAGATTTGAAAATGTAAGCCTTAAGATACAAAATAAGGGAGCTAAAGTAACAAACAAAAACCCAAAATGGGAATGAGGTCCTATCTAGAGCCTTTACAAAAATATGGAACACTTTCACCTTATTCTAATCAACCTCAACCATATCTAATTCTTTTATCTTTCCCACCAAACCCAACGGAGGAGAAAAATGGATTTTTCAATTAGATCTGCTCTGATCCTAGGGTAACGGAAGGAGAAAGCATGAATATTTGAACATGTAATCCTTAAGATACAAAGGAAGGGAGCTAAAAAAATAAACAAAAACCCATAAGGTCGCTTGATCAGAGAAACAACTTCACTCATAAATGTAGAAATACTCAAGTCTACCATTGTGGAAGGAAGTGAAGATGAATACTCCTTAGTAGGCTTCTCTCCATTGTGCCCAACCACTTTCACTTCCAAACTTTGAGCAACAAAACATGTTGGAGAATTAGAGTATCCATGGACTACAACCTGCTCATTTATGAGAAATTTCTATAAAGTTAGTTGAGAACCTTGAAATCCCTTGAATTGTTGAGAAAAAGGAGAATCAATATGACTTACCTAGAATCTTGAAGCCAAGATTGAT
>APFE031392217.1:154076-209209 GCA_000404065.3 Pinus taeda | reverse complement strand
GTACTACAGCTCAGCCGTACGGTCTGTCCTCTTCGTCCTTCCCACGTGTGGCTGAAATTCGTCCTCCAAGTAGCTCGTACTCTTTAGGATGAGAGAGGAAGATGTGAGTTGTTGTGTGTTGAAATTCTCTCCAACTCTTCCTGTATTTATATCCATCAATGAGGGTGTGTGACACATTTGTTGGGCATGTGAGCCTACATGACAAAACTGGCTGACCTTGCACATATAATTTATTAAGAATAATAAATTCAAAATATAAGTTCTGCTCATCGGATTAAGACTATTTTTATATGGATTTTACACCTCTCAGAAAGAGGAATCCAACAAAAATATTAGCCTCTTAATCTGAGCATCAGAGCATGGAGTTTGGACCTAGTTGTCCAAATTTAACAATATGTCTGTGACTGTTGGGCTAATTTATTGACTAAATTAACACAAGTATTTAATTATCAATCCGGGTTTGTAAAACTTGGAGGCAAATCCACTGTATATGGACATCAGATATAATCAAGTTTAGAAGATAAAATAATATAAACCTATTTTAACAATTTCTAATTCATTTATGTAATATATGAGGGAAGAGGCTCCTAACTTAGGAGAACTAGGCTGTCCTTCCCTAGAATACTACTTTCATGAAGATAAATCTAAGAGCACTAATTAACAATGGCTTATGATGCAGAAGATGTAAAAGAAGAGGCTCCTAACTAAGGAGGTCCAAATTGTCCTTCTTCACAATCCTACTATATCACAATCACCATTGCCTCAAACCAGAAATGCATAAATAACCTCAAATGAGAAGTGGAGAATGAAATTCAGTTTTAGTTCAAGATCAAATAGAAGGGGAATTTAACTTAAATTCTTTTGTGTCCCTTCATGTGTAGATTAGAATTAAACCAATATTCATTCAACAATCATCACACATCTAAATGCATTTGAAACAAAAACTAGTCTATGAAAACTACGAAAATTGAACCAAGAAGTGCACTTAGCTTGGCGTGGGGGCCCTCCACCCTTGCCTTGCACACTTGAAGAAATCTCAGCTACAACAACTTCAGTAAATCAACCAAGCATGAAAACAAATTGAAATGAAACAAGTTCTTCAAATTAGCTCCCAACTCCAATTATACAAAAATTACATACAAATTCCATTCCAAAAGCCATCAAAGTCTTGGCTTTAAATAGAGGTTTAATGAAACAAACTGATCTATATTATCTCTAACACTCATATCTAATTATATTCACCTATCTAAGTTGAAGTCATCCAATTCATCCCAAGAAATATGGTCAATCCCATAAAATCTCAAAACTGCCCTATTTCCTAGGGATTTTCTGGTGACTAGTCATGTTTGACCAGCCTTGACCGGGCCTAATAAAACTTGTTCTGGCCAAACCAAGTGAAGTTAGCTCAGTCCTAGTTCCCAAGTTGTCCATCCATGCATCAAACTCGAGTCCAAGTGTCCTGCAAACATGTCATCCACATAGCTATTACGAGAATTTCTGATTCAGTCCAAAATTACACTTGAAACTCAATTTTCATAAAAACTTCTAGAAATTGCAAAATTAAAATTAAACACCTGAATATGCATAAAATACATCAAAATGAGATGGATGTGATGGAAAATGGATGGAAAATATAAGGATTAATTAGGTTTCCCTAAGCAAAAATAGACCAAAACCGAGGGCCAACATCTCCCCCTTGCTGATCTTCAAGCATGTCCTCATGCTTGTCTTTGTCTCATTGATCTTCTGCCTCTTGACCTTTTACTTCTCTATGCTGACTGATCTGTTGATATACCTGTGGCTCTGACCCTTGAAGATGAAGCTTTCTCTTGAGCTACCTGTAAAAATGATATCTATGCTTTTATGTACTTCTTCTCTTTTCTTGTGGATGCCATTCTTTACCAATATATCATTCTGGATGAGCAGCTTCAGAAAACAAATAAAACTTGAATTTTGCAATACATTCTGACACAGGATTCATGTCCCTCTCAAATCAAAAATTTTACTCAAAGGATCCAATATCCAGTTGCTCTTACATCTCCCTAAAAGAAGCAAATTTTTTTATGTCTAGGCATTCACTTTCAATTAGCCACTTGTTTACCCATGCAATTTGCAAAATAGGGGTCAAAAGAACCATAAAAAATATCTCAAATAGAAATGAATTTGAGATTGTTGTTTACATGGAGTCTAATTAGGCTCGTTCTAAAGAAAACCCATGTTTTCATTTTTCAAATTTCATTTTCATTTTCCTAGAAAAAGCAACGAAAAATAGTAGCTTCTCAAAATTGAAATGCATTCCTGAGATTGAATGGTCATTCAATTTGCAATCAATTTTTTTCTTCAAATGTTTCTCCAGCATCCTGCTTACCTCTTTTCTAATGCCCTTGACAAAGAGATGAGACCAATCCTCAAAAATATGAACAAAGTTTTGATATAAAAAGATTATAAAAACATAATAAACATGTTTTTATTAATCTTTTTCTTATATTCTATCCTCTGTTTCATCAAAAAAAAAATAAAAAAACTCCTTTGTCTCTGTCTTTGCAGCATCTCTGCTCTGTTCAATTCATCATGTAAACCAGGATTCCATTAGCATCATTTTTTATTCACTGTTCTCTGTACAAATTATCATGCAAGCCTAATCTTCAACGCTGTATGAAAGGAGGAAAAAGAAATGATTTTCAATTCTGCCCTAATTGTCTCAGTTCTAAAAAAAACTTATTTCAACAAAGAAACAAGCGGTCAACCCCTTCGAACAATACTTAAGAGAGAATTTTCCTTTGTTTTCACAGTATCCAACCCCTGTTTGACAACAACATATAATACAATCCCCTGTAGCAGCACTCAAAATTCATCTATTTATACAACATACATTCTTGGTTACACACAACAACCCCTGTTATGCAACAAAACGCAATATAATCTTGTGTAACAGCATAAAAAAACTCTTCTGCTATACAACCCCTGTTTATGAAACAACACTTTTAAAAAAAAAATTCATCCCCTGCTCTACACAATATGTAATACAACCCAAAACTATGTTTCTGCAATACACAAGCTTTTCATGCATTGAATTGAAACTCGGTTTTTATCATAAAAATACATGCACAGGTGTAGTTTTCGGCTTGGCAGCTATTACATGCTTTCAAATCTTCTCAATCATTATTTCAACACGCAGTCAAACTTCAATAAGACACCCTGTGGCTTTGCTGATGGAAGAGTCTCAATGAATGACAGTCGTGACACATTTTTAGCGGTGGTAGTAGCATATAACTGATGTTTTCATTAAAAACAATATCCCGAGATCTTTAAATCATGATTTATTTTGATTTTTTTCACCTTACAGCTAACAACGCATTCCCCATACCTTATTTGTGCAAGAAAACTCACTGGCTGTGATGACTATCGTGATTCCTCTATAACGTGGCTCAATTAACTGGATATTTGATTAACAATAACAAAACTTGTAGAAATTTCTGGGAAATGGTTGTGGCAGCGTGTATCTCAAAATCTACAGGTGTCTAGCGTGATAAATCCTTCACTGAAGTGGCATTTTCCATAGTATGACACCTCTTAAATAAAATCCGGAGTTTAAATATCCTCGTAATCCCCTAACTGTTGATGAATTTACGGGATTAACTCTTACAGGTGGCAGAGGACTTCACTGCATACTAGATCTGGAACATAAGATCTGGAATTCTTTGCATAAATTACGGCTTGGCATTATCTCCATTAATTTACCTACACGGTCTCAGCTATTTTTATCATCCGCTGTCAAAATTCTCGCATCTATCGTCTTGCTAGAGCCTCAAACGGCTGTGATGGGAACAAACTTACAATTCTGAGCATCTACAATGGTAGATCTCTTTGCTGTTAATACGCACAGGGTTTATTTCTGCTTGTTTCAAAACATTTTTACAATTGACTGTAGCTGTATTGGGTTTTTTTTACCAAAACGTTTTAACCATTCCATTGTTTGGTTGTGCTATGACCGGAATGCAACGTGGCTTTTTCTCTGTTTTTTTAAAAAACGTTTTGACCCATTTCCTTAGCTGGTATGCCGTGCATATATCCATCGAACTGCTAAATGGAACTGTGTTTATTATTTTCATTGTGTTGTTGACACCATCTGGCATTCATACTTAATTTATTTGAAGCCGTCCTTCTATTCTGTCAAAAAACATGCATTTAGCAACCAGCAAAATAGTTTTGAGAGGTGCAGAGGATTTGTTCTCAAGTTCTTGATTGTTTTCAAATTTTTTTACTGTAATCGCATGAACTAAGCCGTAAGCACATCTTATTGGGTGATGCCTGCGTGTCGGTCCTTTGACCAGTTGCACCTACCATGAGTTGAATTCAAGTGTGTTTGTTTATGGGTCTAGTTGTCCTTCTATATTACTTACGGCCTAGCCATCCTTCAACACATCCTTCGTTGAATTATTTGAACGCATCAGCCATGCAAGTCTATAATGGTTTGCGTGTCGCATAACTCTATTTGCATTCTTACCACTACCCCCAATTTTTACCTCAGCATAATATGAACCATGTATTATGAAATCACATTGTTTCAATGGTTGCAAGCTCGTTGTAATTATATCCCCTGCCTTTATATTCTAATATCATTGCATAATTGCCACTTTTGTCATGCGCTCAAAGATTTTATGCTCATTACAATTCCTTGTTGTAGTCCCTTTCAAAATGTGCATATAATGTTGAATACATTTCCTTTAAAAAAAATGCACATGTTTGATATTGCTTACCCTTTACCATATGCTTGATATCGTTGCATATTTTCATAAGGTTTGCCATCATCATATTCCATAACTTTACTCTATGCATATATAAATAATAGCATTGCTTATGATAAAGTTAATCATTTCGATTTGCACTTATTCCATATGTTTGGTAATATATCTCTTTAATTTTAAAATGACCATTTAGGTCATGTTTAAAATTACTTCCATAGGACTAATGCTTGCTTTGTTTGTGCAAGTGCAACTTTTTAAATCCTCACTTTGATCCATTTTGCTTTATGGAAAAATACTTAGGGTTAGGGTTATGAAATGAATATAGAATATATGAAGGAAATGTAGAATATAAGGATAATGGCATATTAGGGTTATGGAATGAAAAATATGTACATAGGTACATTGGATTAGGTCTAGGGTAAATGAAAATGTAGAACATAGGATGATGGGTATAGGATGAGGAAAATGTAATGAATATGCATTCAGGTATTAACTCAATTTTAACAAAGTCTAAGAAATTTGACAAAAAATTGAATTTACAAGAGCAAAATTTTGTACTTACGATACTTGTAGTTTCCTGATAGTATTGGACGAATGTTGTTGTTCTTTAACAATATTGGATGAAGTTGTCTTGATCAAATATCGTAGATAGATAGAGCTTATTTATGCTTTCGGTTTTAGCATCCTTCATTGATTCTAGTCCATTGATTGTTGATGTCGTTCAGGTCCCTCTGCAATTGATTCATGATAACTCAGGTCCCTTCTGTCATGTACATTTTTATGCAATATATACATGTTTTTGCTAACATTTCAGGTCCCTCTGCAATTGATTTCAAAAATATTTCAAGTCCCAACTGCCAACAATACAAGTTCCGTCGTCAATTCCACTGCACAACTAAGTTTCTTTTTGCGAATCTTCCCCCCTTGCTGATGGGATGACTTGTCCTCAAGTCTTGTTTATTTTGGAGGATGATTCCCGCAAACTCAAACTGAAGAAATGGTAAAACAAAATAGAGAATTCATATTGGCCAAACAAGTTGGTTTTCCTATATGAATTCGAGTTTGTATTGTGCCACTTTCGTGGATTTTCACAACCAAGCTCCTTTATTATTTTTGACCTTTTTCTATTTTTTCTTTTCTGAATGGAGGTGGGGTGTAATGGAGTAGGGAAGTATGAAAGCTTATGGAAATAGGTTATACTGAAGTCATGATGTAGTAGTAAGTCTAGACTTCAACATGCTTGGTCATGGAGCTTAACATATAGTATGGATGATGAACAATATGAATTCAAATCATGAACAAATGATGATAATCAAATCATGAACAATATGGATTCAATATGAAAGGCTTCTTTGGAGATTGATGTGACTTGACATGGTACTGAACTTGACTGCTTCTTCTGATGATTATCTTCATGTCTTTTTGCCTTGATCTGATCATGTTGTAGGGTTTGTTGGTGTTGTTGGTCAACATTGAAGAGCAAGCTTCAAGAGTTTGAGTTTCATTGAATGAACTCAACATCAGGGGAATTTTCACTTTGCTTTGACTTGAACATTTGTATTCATATTCTGGAATATGAATTTGACTTTGAAAATTACTTCATCCACGGAGTTCACTCCTTCATTCTTCTTATGACCTGCAAAAACATAGCACTTTCTTGCAATACAACATTAGATGATGGAGGAAGAGAGGTGTACAGTCTCTCTTCTTCCAATAAACATGTAAATCATTACAAACATTTCTTAGAAAACAAGTCCAATGATGATAGACAAACATAATGCATTTATTTACCCCATTTGAGGAATGGTGGCCAGCCTAGACCTCCTAGTGGTATTTTTCTTACAAAATATTTGTTTTATATCGAATTAGAGTGATTCCAAAGCCAAGTTGAATTTAATTCATATGGCTACCCCCAGTATAAATAGGTTTTCAAAATGATTTAAAATGGCATGGTAAAAATTATAAGTAGTGCCATGTTTGATAGAGCTTCTTGTTAATTTTCAACTAGACCAACAGTCACTATTTGAAGTGTAACTTCTTCGATAAAGATCGAATCAATATAATTCCACTTGGAGATTAAAGTAGATTCATTTTTGTATTTCTATTAGAAACAAGTTTTAAAAATTCTTAGGCTTGATATCACAAAATTGGTGATGAATATACCTAGGAGGCAGAGTGTTACTATAATGTTTTGAAGACATGCAGTCACTAAATGTGGCATAACTTCTTCATTTCATATCCAAATGGGATGATTCAAATTGTGTCTTAAACTAGACTTGAATATATATCTCCCATATAAACAAGTTTTGAAATTAATATGATTTGGTATTTAAAATATGCCAATGAACAGTCAAGACCTAGAATTGTCACCTTGCAGGTTTTTCGACAAGCAGTTAGTATTTCAAGAATAACTTTTTCATATGATACTTGATTGAAGTTATTCAAATTGATTTGGAAACTAGATTCCCAG
Source organism: Pinus taeda (assembly GCA_000404065.3). Taxonomy (NCBI): domain Eukaryota; kingdom Viridiplantae; phylum Streptophyta; class Pinopsida; order Pinales; family Pinaceae; genus Pinus; species Pinus taeda. The sequence goes on along the minus strand of APFE031392217.1, from coordinate 201,991 downwards.
AGATATCTTCCCTATGAATTTCAGATAAAAATGTTTCCATTAGACACCTCAAATATAGGCTATACTAACTCTGTTCTCAACATGTCACTTGAGACCTAGTTTTGATTTTGATCACATTTTTATTTGTGATATAAATTGAAAACTTTAGAATGGATTCCAAAACTAGATTTCAAGAGATATGTAAAAAAACAACATGATTTCAAAATGATCCTATATGGTTACCCAAAATAGACTTGTTCTTACTGCATTTTTCCATGTAGTCCTTTCAAATGAATATTGAACGATGATTTGAAGAAATTGTTTGAAACAAATTTATTATGGAAGTCTTATTGCGAATTCATTCTACTTGTTTATTTATTATATTCTATCATATTCTATTTTAGAAAACTAATTCATTCCCTCAAGTATAAGAGAATTTCCAGTGCATCCATTTCCATAACAAGATCATAAGTGAACGCATATCCAAATTTGAAAAATATACTTTAATGAAATTTTGGACATGAAGATTTATTTGATCAAGATTTGATGAGAAATAATGTTGAGGAATGGAGTAGTGTTGTAGCCTATTCTTTAACATCATCTTTTAGATCGTGTCGTTGAAAATGGATTTTGTAGTTACTATTTTTTTTTTATTTTATGTTTTTGTTGGGGTGTTTTGTTTTGGAAACCTAATTTTAGGATTTGTGTTTCTAGGCATAAAGAAACATAACTAAGAGAAATGTATACTAGCTAAATTTTTAGTGTTTTTGTTTATCTTCTATTTGACTAAGTTGATAATTACCTCCCCAGCAACGATGCCAAAATGTTGGGCTAATTTATTGACTAAATTAACACAAGTATTTAATTATCAATCCGGGTTTGTAAAACTTGGAGGCAAATCCACTATATATGGACATCAGATATAATCAAGTTTAGAAGATAAAATAATATAAACCTATTTTAACAATTTCTAATTCATTTATGTAATATATGAGGGAAGAGGACTCCTAACTTAGGAGAACCAGGCTGTCCTTCCCTAGAATACTACTTTCATGAAGATAAATCTAAGAGCACTAATTAACAATGGCTTATGATGCAGAAGATGTAAAAGAAGAGGCTCCTAACTAAGGAGGTCCAAATTGTCCTTCTTCACAATCCTACTATATCACAATCACCATTGCCTCAAACCAGAAATGCATAAATAACTTCAAATGAGAAGTGGAGAATGAAATTCTGTTTTAGTTCAAGATCAAATAAAAGGGGAATTTAACTTAAATTCCTTTGTGTCCCTTCATATGTAGATTAGAATTAAACCAATATTCATTCAGCGGTCATCACACATCTAAATACATTTGAAACAAAAACTATTCTATGAAAACTACGAAAATTGAACCAAGAAGTGTACTTAGCTTGGCGTGGGGGCCTTCCACCCTTGCCTTGCACACTTGAAGAAATCTCAGCTACAACAACTTTAGTAAATAAACCAAGCATGAACAACAAATTGAAATGAAACAAGTTCTTCAAATTAGCTCCCAACTCCAATTATACAAAACTTACATACAAATTCCATTCCAAAAGCCATCAAAGTCTTGGATTTAAATAGAGGTTTAATGAAACAAACTGATCTATATTATCTCTAACACTCATATCTACTCATATCCACCTATCTAAGTCGAACTCATCCAATTCATCCCAAGAAATATGGTCAATCCCATAAAATCTCAAAACTGCCCTATTTCCTAGGGATTTTCTGGTGACTAGTCATGTTTGACCAGCCTTGACCGGGCCTAATAAAGCTTGGTCTGGTCGAACCAAGTGGAGTTAGATTAGTCCTAGTTCCAAAGATGTCCATCCATGCATCAAAATCGAGCCCAAGTGTCCTGCAAACATGTCATCCACATAGCTATTACGGGAATTTCTGATTCAGTCCAAAATTTCACTTGAAACTCAATTTTTATAAAAACTTCTAGAAATTGCAAAATTAAAATTAAACACCTGAATATGCATAAAATACATCAAAATGAGATGGATGTGATGGAAAATGGATGGAAAATATAAGGATTAATTAGGTTTCCCTAAGCAAAAATAGACCAAAACCGAGGGCCAACAGTGACATCTATCTCATGTTCTTATTCCCCAATCATAAACAGTTGGCGATCCACATCCCACCAACCAATCAAATGTTGTAGTAACTCAACCTAGCTCCTAATCCCAGGAATCCAGAAGAATTTCAATAACCCACATTCTCGAAGAGCAGCAATGCAATTTGGGTCCTCGGTTGCTTGATGGTCTTCGGCTTCATGCTGTCTTTCTTTCCATTCAATTGCCAATTTTGGTTCTTTGACCTATGGAACATCCACAAAACAAAATTTCATGAGCTTTTATGGAAATCAATCTGGAAACAAATCATTAAACATGGAAGATTTTCCAAAAATTTCGCAACTCTATGCCAACGCATCTGTCTATGTATTTTTTTGCACTTCTAACACATTGCATAGTTGGTTGCAAGGTGAGCAGTGCAGGTCTGATGGGTGAAACCTGCATTGATCGAACTCGTCATAAAATTTTGTTAAGCGCTCCTTACATCCTAATATATGGATGAAAATGCATGAAATTACAACCAAATTGAAGGGAAGGGACAAATCTCTTACCTACAGTAAACGACTCGATGAATGGTGCCCGAGATTGATCGTACTCCTCACCTGAAGATCGAGGTAAAATAGGGTAAAAATTCTCTTTGATTTGTAAAATGAAAAAATGGTAAAAATGATTTACTCTTTTGAGCTTTTATAAGTTTTTAAATGACATTTTTACCAAATTAAGGCATATTTCACTTATATCTTAAAAATTTTCCTCGAAATGGGTAATGTGTGTTTCACTTGTACAACGACAAGTCATGGAACATGGTGACGGTGATTAATTATGACTGATTCAATGAGTTTCATTTAATCACTTTTTCAGACTCATAAAAAATAAACAAAAAAATGACCACCTGGAGTCATCTTTATGCTCTTTTCTGACTCTTGAAACATGAAAAGATCACTAAGTACTTGTTGTTTCAAACTTGTTAAAGTAAATGAAATGATGTCTACTCAATATAAGTTTAACCCTTTTCCGGACTGAGATAAACTATTGTACGAAAAGGGAATACCTTAGTCGAACATGGCTACGAGGTTCTCTTGGATATCGTTTTCTACCTTTTCAGATTCAAGAGACGATTTACGAAAATGGACCTTTGGAGTTTTCTTTTTCGCCTCTTTTTCAAACTCTCTAAACATGAAAAAGATACCGAGTTTCACCTTCGCCAGGCTCATAAAACTTAAATGACGCAGGACTTGTCACCATGACGAGATAGAGTTTCTCCTTCCTAAGACTCATTAAACTTACTATGATGGATTCATTCGAAGGATGGACTTATATGGAAAGCATATGCTATCCCATTCAAGCTTGCAATTAAAAATAATGAGGTACTCACTAGAAATAGTGGGGAAAAATGAAAGCAAACATCTCTTGTATTTTGTGTAAAGGCAACATGTTGCTCTTGAACATGACATTTATCTGTTGCACGTGTCAGGTTTGGGTTATCCTCACTTCATCACTTGCCTTCTTGGGTTTGGGAAATCCAATTTTCCTCTCATCTGATTATACTCCTTCATCATCATGACCTTTGATCCCATGTTGAGTCAAATGTTGCCAAACTCCATAGTCGTGTCACCAATATGTTCAAGAGAAGTCTTATCTGTAGTCTTTTTCCACTTCTACACTATCTGACTTTCTACCACAGTCCTGAATCAACCTTACCTACTATTCTATATTCTTTGTTTCATGTCAATGATGTGGGATACATTATATCCCTCCTTCGATGGATCACTTCTTGTCGACTTCAGCTCATTATCTAGGAAAATGATTTAGAAACTCCCTTACAGTATCTTGGAGCTTGCATGCCTCAATGGCAAGTCCTTTGCATTCAACAATAGGTTTACATCATTGGCTTTCGATCAAATGATTCTACAGGTGTTCAACTTTAGCTTCATTATTCACACTCGTGGATGTATTGATTGTACCTTGAGAGTCATTGTCATTATTGGTGGTTTCTCTCGTGCATGTTAACGGTTTACATCATTGATTGGTAATCAAGTGGTTTTCTATCATGTTCAACTTTGACACATATATTCACATGGTAGAATTCATACATTGATTGGATCAAGATAGAGCTCAAGACCCTAGATTCCCTCTAATCAAATCTAGGTTGCATGGAATTGTGATTTATTCATGATTGTACACATGATTATACGGATGGTTGTGACCATACCGTGGGTCCATATATATGATCCTTTATATTTGGATGGTCGCATCCATACCGTGGATCCATGCACGTGATCCCTTCTATTCGGATGGTTGCGCCCATGCCATGCATTCATGTATTGTTAGATGCCTCTTCATGTATCATTAGGCATGTTTATATTAGAAATTTCAGATATGTATTTGTACATGCTTCATTTGCAGGTCTCCTGACGGTGTTTTTCCGGTCCTTGCCTTGACTTGTAAATCATTTCACCCATCACTCCCCATTCTGCCTTCATGCTTTAGGGGGCATTTGTTACACAATGTTTTGTCCCACTTCTTGTTCCACACCCTGAAGTGCCAAAATGTTGACAATTGTGAAGTGTACTCATCATGAAACACATACTGAAACATCCTTGAAAAATGGAAGAAAAACTACACTGATATAATTTTGGAGAAGGTTAAATGAAACCTTAAATTTTAGGACCAACGCTATTTGCTCCAATGCTTGCCCATGTTGATGGCAGGCTACAGTTCTTTGACCTAGCATTGCCAATGCAGGTTATGATATGAAATCCCACATTGAACCTCTTCTCGTAGGTTTTTTCAAAATGGAGGAGAAGCTTCATATTCTAGAAACTTCATGAAACAATGAGTTGGATGTTGTTGGGTAGAGATATGGTCAAGCTATCCCATTTGGAGCTCTTAATCTTACCTTTAAGGGCCTTCCCCTTAAGATGTGTACCTTCCTCCCTCTTTTTTAGATCCCTAAATCCATCTCCCTTCCTTTAAATCAAATCCCCTCCATCCCCAAAGGGTTTGTCATTGATTGCCTGCATTCCTATGTTGAGATTATGCCTAAATGTTGCCCATCTAACTTGGAGAAGGAGTGCTTGAAGAGTCTTGGCTTGGAATTGGACATCCACCAAAAGGAGGTCTCTAACATCAAGGCAACGACTGTATGCTTCCATTTTTTATTCATTAATACATACATATGATGTTCACTTTCCATAAATGTCTAAATGTTTATGCATTTAGCTTGATACTCCTTGATCTATTGAGTAGTTTATGTTTGATATATACTATGTGTTCTCTTGTATCTTGTATTGTCCTTTGATCTCTCTTGCAGGTACTCAAACATAAGGAACAAGCAAGGAGAGAGTTTGGAAGTTAAGAGATCAAAGTCATTATCAAAGGATTGAGCAATTAGCATTAGAGTGAGGTAGGCTTCTCTCTCTCTCTACATTTTTAAACATAAGCTAGGAAAGCCTGCGTTAGTTTGTTCAATTTGTTGCTAGACCTACCCATTGGGCTAGATATATCACCTCTATCCACAAAGGGGATTTATCTTCACAACAACTCTATACCCTAGTGACTTGGCCCTACTAACAAAAGTTCGATCTCCTTCAAAGATGCCCTGAGCTCCTTGTTGTTTTTCCTCCTTGGCTGTGGCTATTTCAGAGTTGCCCTTCTCCCTTGATCAAGTTCTTTAATGAGCTCTTGTGTTGCTTGAATGGATGAGGAATAGCTTCACACTCACCTCATATATATACTATGAAGGAGGGCTTCTTAAACATCATCACAAGGGGTTGCCAACTATCATAAGCCTAAAAACACGTTAGGCCGACCTTGACACTTATGGTGTCAACCACAAAATTTCCTTCAAAAATTCATATCTCCATTTCTATAACGCGAAATTCGACAATTATTGAAGCGTTGGATTCTCCTTTCCGCCCTCTATCGTCTCATGCCATCCCATGTATAAATGTTCTCATGGAAATAATCAACCAAAAACATCTTATCTTAGACATGAAGGTACTGACAGATATGGTTGATTAGGTACCTAATGCAGGTCACACACATGGATAATATAATCAATATGTGTGCATAGTGGATCTGTATTGGCACATGAAACATTTAGTGGGAAAGTCTTATTGGACAAGCATGGAAAGAGAGAGGACCTCCTCCTCTCCATGGTACACCTACATCGGAACATGGTGGACCGGACCAACAACTAGGGCACATTAAGGAACACCTTAGTATCTCTGTATTTCTCTCATGGTATTGAAGGCCCAAATTTCAGTATAAATATTTTGCATTTTGAATCTATAGCGAACTTCTTGTCTTATGTCTCTCTTAAACGAGTACATTTTCGGATATAGTCAGGTTTCCCTAGTGACCAACCAATCTAAACCTCCAACATTCTCATGTAACATCCTGTTTGGAAGGTACTACAAATATTTATTCCACAAAAAAAGTATAACATTCTTTTAATTATGTCGCTATCTATTTCTATTTTGGAATAGGGATTCTATAATTTTAATTTAATTATTAATAATTATTAGTAGATGGTAGCGATTTAACCTCCATTTAATTTATATGGTTCCTCTAATTAACTTAAAAATTGAAAAGAGAATAAGAACATTTGAAATAAATATCCACCCTATATCCATGACTACTATTAAAATTAGTGCAACCATATACACTGAATGGCTGGTAAATTTCGATAGACATCAATTCATGATAAGCATGAAAACACTTACTTCATGACACATATCACGTTGTTATAAAAAAAATCATAAAAAGTCAACTAAATTGTAACTTTATTTTAAATTATTATTAGTATTAATTATAAAAAAGAAATATATAAATTAAATGCGCACACACATATATAAAATAAAATATAACAAGATAATCGAACATGGAGCTTCATGTCCACTTTACCATGGAATTCTTAATTTGTAAATAGACTTTGTTAAAACATGTGAAAAATCAATAAAAATATCGCTTATTGCAATCAACTAGTAATTATCCAATGTATTTAATTCAAAGGAAAATTAGTATACTGCAAATATTGAATAAAAACATAATTGCAATATTCACAAAAATAAATTGTAGAAAATCTAATAGAAAACCAATCACAAAATGGACACAATATTTTCGGAAAAAAAACGTCCCTAGAAAAACCCTGAAGGCAAAACTAGTTCTTCATATCTAAGAGTTTTATTAATCTTAAAAAAATTCTACAATTGATGAATATTACAATACTACTTTCCAAACCCCAAAAAAGCTTCGACAAAACATTTCTTCACCTCCATAAGTGGATCTGTCCATTAGAATGCTTACGACCTCCCTTTGTAACCTAACGTGACCTCTCCTGACAAATACGACCTCACACATGTGGATCTTCTAACTCTTTGTTGCCCATGGCTTGGAGAAAATTAATCTCTTGGTTATGCTAGAAACTTGTTTGACCCTCCTGGAAATCTGTACGACATCCTCCTAGAAATCTCGACCTGTCACATAAAAAACTCGACCTCTTCTACAATCATCACGACCTCAATAACTCGACCTCTCTATATGTAGAAAAAGGTTGAGAGAATTCCTCCTTCAGATCTCAAGAACTAGAAGAATACTGATGAAAGAAAACTCCAGAAATATTCACTACTTCAACTGTTGTTGAAACCCTCACTGGTGTCAAACCCCACGCTATCAATGTTCCCTCTTTATTACAATGAATTGGTCTCTGAGGTCTCCCATCAATTTCCTTTATAATCTCTCACTGAGAAATCAATGACCAAGATCTAGATATGAAATGATCTAATTGATGGCTAAGATCACTTAGAAATTTTACGATAAGTCTCTAGAGGAACACTGACCATGTATCAATTATTACTAATTAATTAATCTATTTCCCTAAGTTAGAGCTTAAGAAAATAATCAAAAAATGATTAATTAATTTAATTAAGACGTTTTCATTCAAAATAATAACTTTGGCTTATATTTTCCGCTCTAGTGTTCCTAGCCTCATTGATGCCACTTGAGGCTAGAACACATGTCTAAGCTACATCAACCAACACAACACCATAAACCAATATCATGGCTGATCAATACCACATGTCCAAAAATTATAATGCATTTCATATGACACTTATTCAAATGATATTTTTTTAATTAATCAATTTAATTATAAAGAATAAAGGGACATAACTACTTTGGAGATCAATCTCAACCTTTTATTTGCATATAATACTAAGAATATCTTAGAATATTCAATGGAGGTTAAATCCCAACCTTCCACCTAATAATTATTGATAATTAAATTAAAATAGAAATGCCTATCCCTGTAAATAAATTATCAATAATTATTAGGTGGATGGTAGAGATTTAACCTCCACGGAATATTCTAGGATACTATTAGTAGTATTCACAAATCAAATGTTGAGATTTATCTCCAAAGTACTTATTCCATTTTTGTCCTTTTAATTAAATTGATTAATTGAGGAAATAAGTTATGGTATTTGGGCATGTGGTATCGATAAGCCATGGAATTGGCCTGTGGTATTATAACAAAGCCTATTTACAAATTAAGAATATTCATGATAAAGTGGGGGTAAATTTCCATGGTTATGAATCTTGTTACAGTTTTTTTTTTTTTTTTTGCATGTGGTTCACGAGCATCCTCGTCAGTGAGTGATTGCTACGTCCACGGAAAAATCTGGGTGATAGCTAGGCTAAATCACCCCTCGGCCTACTGCAAGATCTGACCCCAAGGGCTTCGGGTGGATTCGACCCTGTGACTTCTCGATGGCAAGGCACGGTTTTTGACCAACTGAGCTAACCTTGGGGCTTTGTTACAGGTTTTCTTATATATATGTTTTATTTTATTTTTCTAAGTTGTGTGAGTCATGAGATGACTGCATGCTTAACCTTTGGCTTGAGAAAACCTTGACCCAAGGGCATCTATGCTATCAAAATCACCAAGGTATTGCACCCAGCCTGGGCCTCACCAACCCTTAACATGGATGGAATTTTTCCCATGGAGTTTCAAACTGGTGACCTTCACATCCGAGAGTGCCTTAACAATACACCCCATCACTATCTATTGTACGTCCCACCAAGGTATTGCACCTGGCTTGGGCCACACCATAAATGTATATATGTTATCATTAAATTTATATATATTAAATTTTTATGATTTTTTAATTTTAGCAACTTGAGTTGTATCATGAAGTGTTTGATGTTTACTATAGACATTGTCTAATTATTATACATTTTGGAGTTTTTGGCAAAAAACGCAAAACATTTGTTGTTAAAATCATAATCTTTTGTTGTTGAAAATGTGTTTTTGATTGCATATATGTATTCAACACTGTGAAAAACCCATTGGGCTCTTGGATTGTGGAGATTTCATAGCTTAAAATTGTGATTCCAATGAATCCTTGCTAGATTATGGGAAAATTTAACTAGAAAATATATCCAAAAAATCTCTAAAAAGTATAACAGGCAGACTAGGGATTTACTATTGATTGATGTTTATTAACCTTTACCAACCATTTAATTTATATGGCATGGTTGGGTTTCTTAATAAATGTTACATAATGTTAAATTCCTAGCATGCCCCTATTAATCATTGACAATTAATCCTATTTCAAAATAAACACAACTAAATATTAAAATGATGAAAAGTATTATTATTTAAATCCAATTCAATAAATTCAACCTAAATTTCACATCATCTATATCAAAATAATTATAAAATTTAATATTATAAATATTTTGTTTTTGTAAGGTGAATTGTATTGCCTTCAAAATAAAATTGTAATTTATAACATGAGTATGAACAATCTAACCAATCTCTCACTAGGGAGACTAGACCATATAAAAAAAAAAACTCTCCATAGAGAGGACAATGATAGATGAAAACAAAAGGAGATAACAAAAATCAAAATATAACTAGAGTACTGACCTAAGGTGATATGCATAGTATTTTTTTATAGTAAAGGAGACATAAAACATCAACATGAAGCACTTAAGTTGAGGGGTTTAAATTTGATATTACAAATTGGACGAGTTCCTTTGGGTCCTCTGAAGTTATCCCCACTGCAAGAGGTATGCCAAGATGTTGTTCTATTCTTTCCATTATATGATCCAAATCCCTTAGATGTTTGTGTAAGTGATCCAAGTAATGAATAACATCCTCATGGTGCTCATGCTAGTCCAAAAGTGTGTGACCCGATAAAAATTTCATCTGCCAGTAAAGGTCAACAATTTTCATCTTAATTAAAACATCCTTTGGTGTGCCTTGTGTCTGGGATCCAATCCACCCATTATACAAGGACCTCCATATCTTAGAGGGGATTTCTATGTGTGGAGGTGTCCCCCTCAACCCAAGTAATTTATTCTTGGATATAGTTTGGAGTGAGGTCCATATAATGCCTAAAAAATTCCTCCAACTGGTGATGCATGCGTGTATTCCCCTTGTGGACCCGTTCTTGGTAATATGCAACCCCCCTTTGAACCCATGCCCACTGATGAGGCATGGTGGTGAGAGGAGTAGGACTAACACCCTAGAGCACATGCTGAGGAAAAATGACAAACTCTAAAGAGTAAGGGAGGTGATAGGTAAAGCAACACATAGATGGATAACCATTTAAAACCATGGGATTGCTTAGGAGGGATCTTAGAAATGGCATCATAACTGAGAGGGGTAATGAGACTGCAAATGATCGCTTCCAATACACAAATTGAAACTGAAAAGGCGACTTGCTAGAATTCCCTAGAGAGAACAAAAATTGCACTATTGAGGTGGTGGGTAGGAAAGCAAAGTTTAACCATATAAAGGACAATTGAAGGCCATGGTCACGGAAATAAAGTTGACATCGAGAATTCGAGCTAACACCATTAGAAATAGGATGGAGGAAAAAAATTGGCACACTCGCACACAACACTAACCAGGAAACAACACATCCTCACATCCCCAAACGATGTAGACATTGACAATCCTATAAGTGAATAAATATATTTGCCAAAAAAATATTTTGAGGAAAGTATGGAAGTTACTTGAACCTGGGCACTTTTTAAGAGCATGGGAGGAAACAATAGCCATACAATGCTGAAGACCTGAATGGTAAGGCAAACTCATGCTGAACATAGCCTCTGCCCTGGTGAATCTACAACACTACCTCACCAAAGTTTCACCTCCCTCCAGCTCTGTTGCCCACACTAGACTCTACAAGCAATTCATCGTCAACACAATTGCAATGGAATTTTCCAGGGTGATTTCCATGGGGGGCCCCTTGATAATGCCTTCTGCCACATGAGTTTCAAACTCAAAAACTACAAAATAACCATTCCACCTTCTCCCGCTTGTTACCAAAGTTGCCATATTGTGCTTGTAATAATGATTTGTCCCACAAGACCTTATTTACGTTAAAATTCCCAAGAGCATGCTGCCATGTCCCCTAGTCCATCGGCCAAGTGAGGTGGTAGAAACTAGCGCCTCCTTCTATCTTGAAAGTTACCCCATTTGGGGAAAATTTAATATTATAATATGATTATAAAATAATTGCAAAAATTAAACTAAATAAACAATTTAAGCCTAATTATAATAAACTTTTATAATAATTATGTGAAATTCAATAATCAAAACAATTATAAATAATATAGAGTTGAATTAATTAAAGAAAAATTACATCAACAACATAACAACATGATTACTAACTTAACAAATTGCACATTCAAATTATAAAATCAATTTAAATATAATTGTATTATATATATTTTTTAGATTTTAGATTTTCAATATAATATATTTATGATAAATCAAAGATTTATTGTTAAAAGAATTATATAGTAAATCAGAACTGGCAAAGATCATTTTTTTTTTTTTTTTTTCTTCGTGAGTAAAATAAATAATAAAAATTAGAGAAATAGAATAATTAAAAAAAATTTAATAATTTTTTTTTGTCAAAATTTCTCAGAGCAAATTATGCAATGGATTAACATTGTCTGATATTTTGGATGGACACTCTACCCATCATCTAGGGCCATAAAGCTAAAATATGATGAGAACGAGTGCTAATTAGTCCTTAAATTGGCTAAGGGATTAGATTAATGATCAACAATATAATAATTTTTTACATAAATGATTAAACGATCAAAAATAAAATTAATGAGCAGCAATATAATAATTATTGAAGAAAATAATAAACTGTCAACAATATAAAATGAATAAGATGGGGGGGGGGGGGGGTCCTGTTCATTAATGGTTAAAAAACATAAAAAAAAAATAAGGGTGGAAGGGAATCATGAAAGAAGGTGGGGAATTAATAAAGAAATATGATATACTTTGGATAAAAAGGGATATATAAATGGACAAATAAACAAGCAAGGAGGATTGGAGATTAAAGGAGGGGGAGAGGGGCTGATTACAAATATATAAGCAATGGAAAAGAAAATAAGAAATTTTGAATAAGGGGTAAAGGGAGGCTAAGGTTAAATATATAAGCGATGCATTAGAAAGGGATCCAACAAGGGGGTTTCAAAAGGGAAGAAAAGAGGAGAAAACGGAACAAGAATTAGACCGACAAAAATAATAAGATGGAAAGAAAAAAGGAGGGGGGTGGAGGTTAAGGAGGGGAGGAGTTATAGAGTTAGTTGATGGATTATTGGTTTACAGGAGGGGTTAAGTTTATATCCATCTGCCCTGTTGAAGTTATTGGGGTGCATCTCAATCTCAATAGTTTCCCTAATGATTCAAGAATTATAAAATGGGACACAAACTAGGATTTTGGACTGGTCAAAACAAATAACATGCTTGGTGTTTAAGAAGTTCTTAGTGATGGCATATTTCTACAACTTGTAATGGTTGGTGTAAACTATGTACTCTTTAAGGTGGGTTGTGAAGGGCTGACATGCCTGGCCAATGGAAGACTTCCCACATGAACAAGGAATTCAGTAAACACTTGATCCTTGCATGGGGTTAGACTTATCTTTGGCTTAATGGAATAATTGTTAGATAGGTTTATGGGGCTTAAGTACAATATTTATGTTCTTTTTGGACAAAACATTGGAAATAAGATTTGTCATTCGTTTTATGTGAGGGAGAGAGATATAACCATAGGAAGGGGAGGGATTGAAATGGTTGTATTTAGGGTTAGAGATGACCCTGAAAGATTTATGAATTTGGAGGTGGTGTATCCATTGGAAAACCATTCGACAATTATTTTGGTCAGCCAAAGATAAGTCTGACCCCATGCAAGGATCAAGTGTCTACCAAATTCCTTTTGATGCAAGAAGTCTTACATTGGCAAGATATGTCGACCCTTTATGACCCACCTTAAAGAGCACATAGTCGATACCAACCATCATTAGGTGTTAACATTTTTCATCACTGAGCACTCCTTCAACACCAAGCACCTCATTTGTTTTGACCAGTCCAAAACCCTAGCTTGTGTCCCCTTTTATAATTCTCAAATCATCAGGAAAGATCTCGAGATCAAGCAACACCCCAATAACTTCAATAGAGAGGATGGCTATAAGATTAGCCCCTATTGGAAACTAATAATCCATCAATTTACTCTATAAATCCTCCCCTCATTAACCTCCACACCCCTCCATTTTCTTTCCATCTTCTCATTACTTTTTTCCAGTCTAATTCTTGTTCCATTTTCTTCTCTTTTCTTCCCCTTTGAACCCCCCCCCCCATTGGATCCCTTTCTAATCCATTACCTTTATCTTTAACTTTAGCCACCATTATCCTGTTATTCAAAATTGCTTAGTTTCTTTTCCATTACTTATAAATTTTTTACCACCTTCTCCTCCCTCATTCAATCTTCATTCCTCCTTGCTTGTTTACCTCTCCATTTTCCTGCTCACCTCTTCCTTTTGATATATATAAGGAAAGTTGAAGTTGCCTCGTTATCCCCTACTAGGGTTTTAGTTGACCCTAAATGGAAGAAGGGGAAAACCAAATTTTTGGATGTGAAGCAGATCTTGCTCCATACAAGATGATCCTGGGGGTAGATGTCGAGATAGAGGAGGTAGAAGACATGAATACAAAGTATTTGGCAGGGAAAACAATGGGTCATAAGTTCTACCTTCACAATATTTGGAAGTGGTTCAAGGAGGAAATTACCCCTAAAGTAAAAGTTGAGTCGGAGTTATACATGTTGTATAAGGGGCGGATTATGTTAACTTTTGGTTCACCTGAGGAGGAAAATATCATTACTACTGTTTGTGCTATTGATTGTGTTCAAGTTCTGGAACTACCTTTTTGATGCTAGCTGCGAGCGGGTAAATTTTTCCCCCATATGGATTTGGCTCCCTAGATTTCTAACTCATATGTGGAACAAGAAAAGATTCTAATATTTGGGTAATAGAATTAGAGTGGTCCTATAAGAAGATTTCTCATTCAAGGAGACTATGGATAAATCTATGGCGAAAATTCGAGTTTCCCTGGACTTGTGTAAAAAGCTCTTCCAAACTATTAACATAGATAGGGGAGTCAAACAACTATAAGTTATGGATTGTGAGGGATTCTTTTTCCTTTGTTTGCGTTGCCACAAATATGGTCATGTGGTTAGCCACTTCCCTCTTCCTTTCAAAAAAATGATGCCATGGGGGCGAGGGGGAATTTGAAAAAAATAGAAAGTTGGTCATCCTCTGGTTTCAGAATAAGGGTTGCAGGATGGTTATGGCATTCAAGAGAATGATCAAAATATGGTGTATGTTGTATATAATGGTATTTTGTTAGATGGGGGACCTTTTCCTCAAGGGGGTGTGGAAGATTATAGAAGTGATTTGCTAAATTAGATGTCAGGATCTATCTGATCTCTCCTCCTCCAGGTTGTTATTTACCCCTTCCCTTTGTTACTATTATTTCAAATGATTTCTCATTTCTAGGAACCAATTGGATTCATGCTTCTAGGTTATTGATTATTGTTTTGTTGAGCCCTTTATATTGTACACTTTCTGCTCAGATCCTTTATCTGATCCCCTCCTCGTCTATGTCGGTACTCTCTCTGGTTCCTCGGGGGATTAGATTGTAGATGTATCCTTTGTAATCTTAGGTATAGAGTGATATTTACTCCATTATAGGGTTAGGTATGTGGTTTGGACCAAATTGGATCCTCTTCTTTGGGATCCAAATCACGTGGTCGAAAGTCTACCATCTCAAAAGCAAAAGAAAAATTCGTCAAGGAGATGGTTGCATGCAAACAATTATCCATTATTGGGGTGCTTAGAGATGTGAATGCCCAAGTGGTGGTGTATTAACAAATATCCTCTCCTTCATTGCAGGGGGTTGGCAAGTCCTCACAAAAAACCTTCTTTAAAAAGGTTGGCGAAGATTGGACACCTAGACCTTATCTTACTTCAAGAAAATTTGGGTGATGGTGAATTTGTTTCTTCTGCTTTGGAATCTGTCTTTGTTGGTTCGAAATTCATTGTTTCTAATTCTAGGGGTCGTTTAGGGGTTTTTTTAGTTGGTTGTCTTTAGTGCAAAGTGAAGATTGCAAATGCGTGGAGAATCTTCTTGGGTTAGAGGGTTGATATTTTTTCAGTTGTGTTGGGGGGCTCTCTTTCACTTGTTTAAATCTATATGGCCCTTGCAATGACAAGATAGAGTTTTGGAATATTTTTGTTGGTTTAAAGTTGTTGGAGTCTAAAAATTTGATTATGGGGGGGGGGTGAGATCTATAATTTTCTATTAGTGTTGCTGAATGTAACACCTCCTCCCACATTTACCCACTTTTACAAGATTTGTAGAGTAAACATGAGTTTAGTGTCACTATGATATGACCTGACTTTTGATTTACAATTATGTTAGTGGGGCCAACAAACCACCAACAAACTGACATCCCTCAGAAACTACAAACCACTTAGGAGCTTTCATACCACCCCAGGTGTTCAATCCCTAAGATGGAACTCCTTTTCACATAGTTTACCCTCCAAACACACCCACAAGACTACATGCATGTGATTGGGAGGTTATAATCGCAAGCACAAGCTTGCCTACATGCAGTTATGACCCAATTTCCTCAATTCAGTGCATGTGGTCGCGATATCTATGCCACTTTTTCAGGCACATCTCCAGACCACTACCTAGAACTGCCTGTAAATTTCCATAATAACATCAATAATGATAATGATGCTAAAAAATATAAACTTAATCAAGATATTTACTTAGACATGCCTAATGCGAGATAGCCATTTCGTCAAACATATGAAAAAAATATAAGATATAGGTCATGAATGCATATTTGATCATAAAATTTGAACTTCATCTAAAAATCACTAAGAATCCTCAATGCCCTCTCTAGCTAGCTGCAACAAACTTGTTAGCCCATGCATTCATCAACCCTTTAATAGTTTATCAAATCATGAAAGAGATCCATAGCTAGAGAACATCATATAACCAGATATATAACCAACATATAACCAAAATAGAAACTATAACAAATCAACCATAATATCACCATAATAACTAGTACAA
Organism: Pinus taeda; assembly: GCA_000404065.3. Lineage (NCBI taxonomy): Eukaryota > Viridiplantae > Streptophyta > Pinopsida > Pinales > Pinaceae > Pinus > Pinus taeda. The sequence continues at coordinate 185,451 of APFE031392217.1, read as the reverse complement.
GTGCTCATAGATCAAAATAGGAAAATAACTCATATTAATATATGAAAAAGTCAACCAAGTCAGGGACTTCCACATACCACCTGGCCATAGATTGGCTTGAAACAAATCTCTCTTTCAACAAATCACCCCCACACCATATTCCAAGCATGAATGTTAGATCATAAGGGTTAAACCAAAACAAAACCAACCAGAGCTTCCATAGGCTAAACCACCTCAACCCTCAACCATAGTGATCTCACCTATATGGTCCAAAAATCATTAACATCAACCAGATCGGTCTCTACCCAAGATTTTTAGGGCTCCAACAACTAGTAAGTCAATTGAAAACTAATTCAGGGCTCCAACAAATAGTAAGTAAACAAACAACTAATTCAGGGCTCCTAAGAATTTGTCCCAACTCACGACTCCAGGGACTAGTATCTCAAACCATAAGGCTCCAAAGCACTTGTCCCAACCTCACTACAAAGAAAATACTTTCTAGAGGAGGTTATAACAAAGGCTTTTAGTGTTATAAAATTGGCAAAAATTGCCAAAAAAACATCCGCTAAAATATTTGTTTGCAATACCGGATGTTTTAGCAGAGATTATAATGGAACTTCATCACAATTGTAAAAATATGGGTGGCTAGAGGTTTTAGCGGATGTTTTTTTGGTTGTGTGTTTCATGGAACAAGTAGCACTAGTGCACTACATATATAAAAGCATTGAGGCCGCGTACATACCTAAAAGCATTGGGTCGTTGAATGAAAAGAACACCGATGCCTGAAATGTATACTGTCCTGGTGTATATATATCAAAAAACACCGTAGGGAATTTTTTTAAGGAATGACACCGAGGTAGGCAAAAAAATATTGCAAACCAAGTGCTTTTATTTAAACTCGTAGCGTCGATGCACATGTTTTGTATAAATGCACTAGCTAAAGATATAAAATAACTTGTGTTGTTAATTTTAATAACACACCATGGTTGGAAATAATATTTTGTAGGACTGGGACGTTAGTTCTATGAAAGAATTGGTGCTTTAAGAATTACAATGCATTGGGGCGTTAATTGCAAACCATGTTGGTGCTTGAAGAACTAAATGACCCAATGCTTTCATTTTCTGAAAAGGCACTGGTCATGCAAAATTGATGTCATCACGGTGCTTTTATATAACATAACACACATGTGCGTGTTTATGTTATGGAAGCATAAGGTTTTTGTATGATATTTTCTCTTTTTCCGAAACATCAACTTGTGACAATGCAATTATTATAATTTTTTAAATCAGTTATTCATCGAAAAATTGACATATATCTTATAACAATATTTATATAAATTAAAATTTGATTAGTGCATTTATATATGATGTTTGTATTAATTTGTTATATTATCATATTTTGTATCTCTTCATTATAATATTTAATCATCCATATATTTAATCAATGGTGTAAAATTTCACATTGACGTGGGATAACATAACATAATAAATTAAAATGTATTTTATTATATATCAATAAGAGGTTCTTTGTCATACGAAATGGCATTGTTATTTGTAACCCCTTGTTTTTCAATTGAGATAATATGTCCATTACATTAAACAAAATGTATGATTTTCACAGACAATTATCTCAAATAATACAATAGGTTGCATTGATATCCAAATAGATCATCATTTTTTGTTGGAACCACTGTCAGTGTTTGAGCTACTTCCATGACTTGGGTTATTTGGATGAATATTTTGTTAATTGCATCGATTTTTTTTTTTCTTCTTGATCTTGTTCCACATGCAAAACATAAAAATAAAGTGTAATAAGTGTATCTACATTGATGAGAATAATGAAAATTGAAATAAATAATATACATTAATGTAAATCGAATAGTAATGTACCATAGCAAGAAGTGACTCATAAAATGTACACATAGTTTCAAAACCAAGTCTTATGCCTTGTTGCAACAAGTCTTCTGCTGGCATAGTTTCATACTCTGTTTCTTGCATGTTTTAAACACTATTATAAATCATAGATTTAATATAAAAAAAAATTGTTCTATTAATTATAAACTCAGAGAAGGAAAACAACATAGATAATTACAAGTTCCACAATTAGTTTCTGATACGCCAACATATACTCACAACCCATATTTAACCCAATGTCAATTAATTATTCCAATGGCTCTTCTTTCTATGTTAGCACCTATTTGAAGACATTCAAGGATGGTTATTGTAAAACAACTTAAAATATACAAAAATGAAACCTTGAGTTTTTATAAGTAATATTAACAATTACTCACAAACTTTGATATCAACCATTTTCTCCCTTGTCGTCCTCTTTTATGTGTTGAATGAGTTCCATTTTGTTTTCTTTTCTGCAAGAAAATACTTGAAAAGTAATATTTAATGCTGAATTATTTTTATATATGTATAAAGTCAATCATGATTAAATACATTTGAAGCTTGTTGTTGTTAAGATGACTTCTCTTGTGATGCAATTATATCCATTTATTTGAACATCTCTTTGTACACTTTTTTGGACATTCCTACTGGCATGTTTCGCATATCAACTCATTGATCCTTTGAGATTTACTTAATCTTCCTGAAAAAAGTAATACATTATTTTTATATTGATATATGAAAACTAAATATAACAAAACTGATATTAATAAATGAATGGTATGTAGTAATATATACATATAATTCTAGAAAATCATTTTAATTAGGAATATTACCTTTTGAATGATTTTTTTTGTTGTTGTATGTTTTTTCCATTGCAAGTCTAACATGTCTCATTTAGCATTGCTTTCGAAACACCTCATGTAGCTTAGATATAATTTAGTTCTTGGACTCATTGGATATATATTTGTAGTGTAAGTGGAAAGTATGTCTATATTTTCATTCCACTATATCCCTCATAGTTTTGTAAAAAAAAAAACCCCATTTCATTAACCTCCAACACTACTCCAGATGAGTTAAGGACCAATTCATCGTCATTTACATGTTCTATAATTTTTATTTTCTTGGAACGACCTTGATATTTTTCTTTGTTGTTGCTCCCTGTCGAACATTAAACAAATATGAATAAATATAATGTTTGAAACATGTTATCTAATATTCTTAAGTATATTATTAATGAAAATTAAACAAACAACTCATATTGAATAATATTTTTTCATTCACTTGATTCATCATTTTGCAATTTTTCTATCAAACTTTTACACGCTTCTGAACTTAGATTAGAAATAACATTATTGACCTTATTCATTTTTTGGCTTTGCATGACACACGCTAACCAATACATATTAGTTAAACTTACATATAGTTTAAACATATTAATTTTGGAAAGAATTTACAAATAACTTGCCATCTCTTCTTTTGTTTGGTGTGTTATCATTGTGTCAATCAAATTTTTTGTTACTTGACATTTTCTCAAACATTATTTTATCAATATACAACTTGTATCATTTAATACAAAAGCCATTAAATATATTTTATATATAAATCAAATAATTTTCAGCCTAAAAGAGCTCTGGTAGTCGGTGCATTTAAAGCCATTAAACTCACTGAGCATTTAATTGTTCAACACCGTCAATGAAAATTATTATTTTTTAAATAATTTGATATTATGACGGTGTGATTTGTAACGATAAACACACCACAATGACTTAACAGTGCTATTTGGCAGAGGCATGTCAATAAATTATATTACACCGGGAGCACTGATGAACAAACTAGACATAACTGACATGGTTATAATAATCTGGTGTGTTGTATTACATAGGTCGCACTGATACGTTATATTACATTAGTGCACCACGAAACATATACTATTCAAAAAAAAAAACAAAGGCGATAAGGTTTGGATTGTCGCACAAGCAAGAAAAAGCAAGGGTTTAAGGTAAGTATTGATTTTTTTTGTTTTTTTTTAATTAAATTTAAATATGAATAGAGATCAATTTTTTTTTTTAAATCAATAGTAATTTATTGTATTTTATTTTCTTTGAATTATGAACAAATCTAACAAAAATTGTAAAAATTTTGAACAATAAAATTTAAAATTTTTGCTATGCAGGGTTTTTAGTGAATCACCATACCTTTCAAGTTCTCATCTTTCTGCAATTCTAAAATATTTCGCTGCTCCATAGTGCTCCCAGTATGTCTCTTTGGCAATTGATCTCTCTTTTAATTAAACCCTAACATAAATTGTAAAAAAAAGTTACTAGTAAAATCAACAACAAAATTTAAATTTTTACTATGCAGAGTTTTAAGTGAATCACCATACCTTTCAGCTTCAAATATTTTGAATAGTTCTGCTACTCCAAAGTATTATGTTGTTGCATAGTGCTCCTGATATGTCTCACTTGCAAATCACTCCCTTGAAATTTTGGGAAAAATAATGAAATAGTGAATAATTTTTTACTATTTAAAAGACTTTATGAAATTAAATTTCAAAAAAAGAATTGCCACTCATGTTTGAATTTAAAAAAAAAAGAAGAAAAAAAGTCGTTTTTTTTTTTTTTTCATTTGCTCTGAACATTGATGCATTCAATAATAAAGAGCACTCATTCATTTACAAGTAAAGCGCATCAAAATTGTGAGGGCGCCAAATTTTTTCAATGCATCGACATGATACATTTATTTTATTTTATTTTTTCGAAATCTCGAAATGGTGCGATTTGTAATTAAACACATCGGTGTTGTAATTGTTATAAGAGCATCAACATGGTAAAATTTGTTTTTATTTTCAAAATCCTGGAAATAGGTGCGAACTGGTGTTGTTTTTATTTAAATGCATCGGTGTGGTTTTGTACAAGAGCAATGATAGGATAACATATTTTATATTTTCGAAATGATGGAAACTGATGTGGTTATTATTTAAATTCCTCGATGTTGTTATGATTTAAACACATCGGTGTGATTTGTTTTGATAAGCGCACCAATAGGGTTTAAAAGCTACTTGAAATTTTATTATCACATAAAATGACATATTAATCTCAAATTAACCTTTAGGACACATCCACATGAATTACATTAGTTCATAGTATACATTTTCCTCTTAAAGTTGTCTTATTCCTCAAAAATGGTTCAAAAACTATATTGAAATTCAAATTGTGGTTATATGGTTCTCGAAATTAATTTTAGATATGCACACAAAATTTTATTTATGATTTTTCTCAAATGTAGGGAGAAAATCTCAATAATATCAAATGACTAATTCTTCAAATTCCAACTCATTCCATATTGTTGATCAAATTCCTTCATGAAGTTCTCCCTTTCTATCTCCAGTAATTTCAAATTTTATTTATATTTCGATTATCTAATTGGATTTTCTTTTTTAATCCATGTCAATTTGAATAAAAATGTATTCAAATTTGTAGGATCTTTATTCATAATCGAGTTCATATGTATAAAATATTCATCCATTTCAAAAACGTCGGGAGCTCTTATAAAGATAAACATATTGCAAGCAGTTAGTAGATGAAAATGGAATGCCTCTTCACCCTGCCAATTGGAACATGACATCTTCTACCTATAATAATGGATCAACAATGGTACTAATTGTTTGTTATAATGTAATTTCAACAAACCCAATTGCATTGGCGTGCTTACTAATATCATTGATATTGCACTAATGACATTCAATATTTTTTGAAATTAGGATTGTAGTGATGATGAGTGACCCACCTACCATCTTCTAGTGCACCCCACTACAATGTCAATTCGAGAGAAGGTTGCATTAAGAGAAAGACTTAGAGAGCAAGCATACAAAGAACGGTTGAATCAACCACCTATTCATTTCCCAATATGTCTATATTCACCAACTAGGAATGACTACAAAAATAATAGTTCTTCATCACAAGTTGGAAATTAAGGCAATCAAATAGAGGTTGGTATGGATGATTACTTACGGGATATGACCATGGAGGCAATGTTGTTAGTTGAATTCTAGAATGATTAGCTAGCGGATGATACTCATCTCACTGATATCTTATTCAAAAGCCTAAAATTTGCTTCCACCATCCCTCTCTTTGAACTTGGTAGCAAGTCAAGGTATACTATGTTGGGGACAATGATGTTGTTGTACAACTTGAAAGAAAATTTTGACATGTCAAATACATGTTTCTTGGCGATATTGAGGTAATTCACCTACATTATCAATCATGTCCCTTATATTTTGAGAAATCTTGTCACACAATCAACATTAAAAATGGTAAAATTTATGAACTTTAAATATTGACATTGTACAATTATATTCCCCACTAACTACAGGCTATTCAAAGATAAGGTTCTTCATAGTGATAATGCCTTGTCAGGTAGCTGCGAAGAGGCAAAGCAGTTGTTGAAAATGTTAGGTGTTGAGTACATATCATATCATGCATGTCTGAATGATTATATTCTATGTATAAGAGAAAGAGAATGTCTGAAATGTGGGCATGACATGTACCGTAATTAAAAAAAAGGTAAATCACATGGTCCTCCTCATAAGATATTGAGGCACATGCCTATAATCCCAAGTATTCAAAGGTTCTTTCATTGCAAAGAATTAGCTATTTTTCAAGTATGGCATGCCTCACACAAAAGTGAGTCAAGAGTTATGTGAATCCCAATAGATTCAATAACCATGAAGCATATAGAGGATACGTGGCCTAAAAATTTCAAGGATGAAGTATGAAGTCTATGACTTGGCATAGCCATGGATGGAGTCAACCCATATTCCCTCCAAAGCACCAACTATTCTCTTTGGCTTGTAGTAGTGATTAATATCAATATCCCTCCATGGTTGTCCATGATGAATGAATATCTTATGTTGGCTATCATAGTCCCTGGTACAAGAAAAGTGAAGAATATGGTTGTTTACATACAACCATTGGTAGATGAATTGAAGGAATTATGGGAAGGGATACATGTGTATGATGTATCAAGACCCATTGCAATAAATAGGAGTTTTACATTGCATGGCATATGTGCTTACACCATACATGATTATCTAGGCTTAGGAGTTTTCTCTGGTAAATTGTATTTTTATTTATTTCTTTATATACATAACAATATTGTTTCACATATTAATTTAATTCACTACAATTGTTCTGATCTTCATGATCGCTAACCTGTTGTTCTGTATATAATAATTTTGCATGTCTTGTAACAAAAGGGTATCATGGATATAAATGTTGTGGACCTATCTGAAGGCTAGGTGGTCGGACCACCTACGAAAGCCAATATATGACTACTCCAGGGTATTTCTCCCGGAAGAACACCCTTACAGAGGAGAAAAATCCATTTTAAATGGTAAACTAGAGAGAACCCAAAGGCCTATAATAATGACACCATTTGAATGGCTTAGAGCATATGAGAGAGAGAAGGAGGAGTTTGCAAAAATGTTTGATTCAAATGGGGAGCCTATGTTTGATGATCTAGAATTATTTGACACCTGTGTTGAGAAATTTCCCATTGGGATGAAAAGGAAATGTGTCTTTTATGAGCTCCCATAGTGCGGTCATCTTAGGATTTCCCATTTACTAGATCCCATGCATATATTTAAAAATGTTTCATCTTCTTTATTGAGGCACATATCTTTGAAAAAAAGACACATTAGCTGTTAGGAGAGATGTTATCTCTTCAAAAACCTAAAATAAACATTGGCCAAGACAAGAAACTCCTCTTGGCCTTTCAAAGAAGGTGATGTGCCATGGATTTTAAAGAAAGATGATATTTCTTTAGCAAAGGAAGTTATAATGAATGTGAGGGTGCCATCTTTATATGGGTCTTTACTATGACACTACTTCACTGTGGAAATCGTCGGGTTTGAAATCGCATGACCATTTGAACTTTCTAAGAGTATGTATGTCAAAAACATGTTTTATTATGATTTTTTTTTATGCTATGGGATATTTTATAATTAATTTTTGTATAGTGTACTATTTACTATGCAATGTCATTATCCGTTGCTTGTGCATGGGTGTGTGAACCATGACTTTCCCCAAGACCTACAATGTGCCATATCTAAATTATATGCATTTGTACATTGGATCACATCAAAGGAGATTCATATGGCTAGCATTCCACGGTGGTATCAAGAGACAATTGAGATTGTTTGTATGTTTGAGAAGGAACTATTGATGAGTTTCATGGACTTGTAGGTTCATCTCCTAATTCACCAAGTAGATGAGGTTGAATTAATTGGGGTGGTTTCTTGTCATTGTATGTTCTTCTTAGAGAGGTACATGAAGAAATTGAAAGTTTTTGTTCGACAAAGGGCAAAACACGAGGGGTCTATTGCAGAGGGGTATATATTGTATGAGTCTTTCTATTATGCTAGTGAGTACATCAAGCAGATCGACAACACACCAGGTGTGGTGATTTGGGATGACGAAAGGGATGAAGACAAAAGAGAAGGGGAGCTTCTTGAAACGAATGGAAAGAAGCGCGTGATAAAAAGTAAGTGGCTTATCATTTGTGAAATTTCTACACAATAACTATTCACACTAAACTTCATATTAATGCATATTTTGATCTCATACATACTATATATGTTGGTTTGATTTCATTAGTGAATTTAGAAGTTGAAGGCATCAACAAATTAAATCTTTACAATATGGAAGTGACACAACCATGGGCCACATTCTACAAGCAAAAGAGGAGGAAATGGGACATTGACAAGAAAGAATTCAAATGGTTGAATGGTAGAAGTGTGCCTTATCTTGATCATTTAAAATGAAATATGCCATTGGCATGCCCTAATAGTTGGGTTTCTGATCAAGTCAAAGATAAATACAATGCATTTAGTCGTTACCCGCATGCTGAAGAGGATGCGCTAAACATAAGAATTGGGTGCAACAACTCGATACTAATCTCTTTTTGTACATTTTTTGCTTCATATTGCACCTTTGAATTGTAACACACACACACACACACACACACACACATACATATATATACATTTAGGTTATTAGACACATGAAACTGTGATTTTTTCACTTTTTTATAGGTGGATTTATTCCCATCTATGTGGGCATATGGACATCATTTTCACATGGAGGATGCTGATGATCGATGCATGACACAAGAATGTGGAGTGGAATTAAAGTTCAACCAATCTAGTTGTGATAGCCACCATGATTAAAACCTAATGCAGGGGACGTTAGGTTACATTGGAAAGAAACAAGAGATCATTCAAGTGGACTTCTCTTTATTCCAATGTGTTATTTTTAGGTGTAAGTGGTGGGGCACCTTTGATCAAAATAATGTAAAGGAAGATTGCAATAGTGGAATGATATCTATAAACTCTACAAAGATGTGGCACGAAGCCAGGGAACCTTATGTTTTTCAAAAACACTACAACCAGATGTGTTTTTACCCAGTTGTGCTGGATAAGGATTGGTGGTTCATATTAAGACACGACCCTAGATCAAAACATATTTTTGAGAACAAAGTGTTATCATGATAAGCAAGGAAGACAATCAGAGTGATGAAAACGAAGAGTGATATGTACCTGTTTTATTTCATCATTTATACTATTGTTGTATGTTTTTGTTTTCTTTATTTTGCTAATTACATTTTTTTTTTATTAATCTTGTTGGCATTTTATATAATTGGTAAGATTCACAAATGTTTTTGCACATATTTTGCAATGGAAACATTTTTACACTTAAAAATAAGTATTTCCAATTGTGTACAATGTATATGATAATAAGGATTCAATGTCACAATCCTTCTCAAATAGGAAAATGAGAAGAATGTTACCAAAATGAGAAAATAGTGAATTTAGAAAAAAATTGAAGGTTTATTCTCGATTTAGATACTTATTAGTTTATTAATTAATTCACATGTTTTTTCTTTTTGTTTAGTTCAAAATAAATATAAATAATGTAGTGATAACTCTATGAGGACTTTAATAATGAAAAAAGTGCATATTAATATGTAATATTAAATTCTTGACATGAGAGGTAAAGTCATGTTTACTATATTTAAGTTAGAGTTCTTGCAACATTATGTAAACTAAAAGGAGGTCTTATGCATGTATAAAATATTGATTACATCTTTTTATGGACCATAAGAGAAACAAATGGGCCTACATGGATGCATGAGAGGTTTCAATTTTTTCTTCATGGATAATGGAATAGTTTTGACCCTTTTTTTTGTGGTAATTATAAACAAATGTTGAATTAATAAATATTTTATGGCTAAGAATTAAATGATAAATAATGTGATGGTGATTAAGAGGCATTTGTTTGACTTTATTATGGACTTGATGATGCATTTTTCTTTCCTATTTAGAATATGTAAAATAAATATCTATTTTTATGTATTTATAAGTAAATTATTTAAAGTAGTGTTGTAGTGGCTACAACCACCCTCCAAACTTTTCCTTAGCTTCGTTTTGGAGCCTCCCAACCAACCATCCTTAGCAACGTGTCTTGCACTATCAAGTACATAGGCTTCAACTAAGTTTCAGCCTACCAGCCTATGCATGTCAGCTTGTTTGTCTCCCTCCCGCATGTCGACATTCCAGACTTAGACTATTTTTTGGCTGAGAAACTCCCCCAAAAAACTGCGTAATTTTGGACTGGAACTAGCCTTCCCTCCAAAAATTGTGCAAATCAGCTGGGCAGCCTACTGGGCTCCAAAATTTCACAAAAAAGTCAGGCAGTCCTCCTTCAGAAAACTGCACAATCTAGCCCAGCATTGCAGCTCAACTCATAAATTGCACAATTATACGAGACAGTCACATGTTGACCCCAAAAATTGTGCAATCCCTCAAGGACAACCAACCTAGCTCAAACCAAAAACTACGCAAAGTTTCATCCCAGGGTCGCAGACCGATCCATGTGCCTTCAGGTTGACTGGTTCCCTCCGAGACCGAGCAAAGTTGATTTTCATGCATGAGATGCTTTTCCAAAAATAGAAAAATGCAGCATGAAAAAGGCATCCCTAGATTTGAGGGATCTATTTTTCGCAACTAGAGGTTACATGCAAAGATCATTTTAGAACCTCCCCCAAGCGTCGTTTTTTCCTAGATTTGTGGCATGCATGTCATAGTTTCGATCTGATCAAAACTTATGAACTAGATGCCGCAGAGATCATTCCTCACATCGACCTTGCAACTCTAACATCCCACATCACATCCAGGAGTCTTCAGCACTTTCAACTTAGTTGTTTTAGGGTAAGTTTGCTTCTCATGTCTTGCGTTGCGTTTCTATCGATTTTTTTCTTTTGCTTTGTGTAAGTGTTGTTTGCTTGATTTCAATGAGCTTTTGCTATCATTTTAATGTATGTTAGCTTGTAGAAGCATCATTTCAGTTTTCGTTTGCATCTCATTGTTGTCGCATGCATGACACTGTTTTTGCACCGATGGTCATCGTTGCGGTGACTCGCTTCAAACACATGCATGCTCTCCCATTTTATGAATCCTGCACTTACTATTTGCATGCATTATCATTAACTCTTGTTTACACTCAATCTCACCATGCATTTAGAAATCTCATGCTTTCAGTCACCCATCAGCGGGTTTGGGTTGCCTTGGCCCGAACCTTGCCTTGCCCAACTAGCCTTGCGCATTTTTGGAAGAGAAGGCTCTACCTTCCCTCTAGAAATTATGTAAGTCTATCCCAACACTAACCTCCAGGCTTGCATTGCGCAATTCTGGGAGGCAGTGCCTTGCTGGCCCCTGAAACTACGCAATGCAGTTTGTTGGTTTGCATGTCACTACTGACTGAAATTGCGCATTACGCAGTTTTATTCCTCAGCAAGCCAGGCTGGATTATGCATTCCATGGTTCCAGCAATCAGTCAGCCTTCCAACAACTTGGATTGTGCCTTGCGTAGTTTTGGCAGTAAGTCTCCCAACCTCCCAGTGAAAATTGCGCAATCTTCACAGACAGTCACACAAGTATGTTGCATGTCAGTCCTTCATTTTGTTTTGGTTTTCAATTGAAAGATTTCTTTCCATGAGTGTTCCTATGTCTCTAGGTATCATAGGTGTTCATCTGCCTCGCAGCAACATAAGTACAATGGATTCCAGAAGAGCAGAGTCAAAGACATTGTTGAGAGCCCAACTGGGGGTGCAGTTGATCAAGTGTCTATGAACTTGCCTATCTATGAAGACATCAATTTGTTCATGGACAAGGATAACAATATGAAATGGAAGTGGCACCATAGTGAGTAGCACCATCAGCAGCAGCAAAAGGTAGCACACTTGCGTGCGACAAATTCAAGAGGAAGGTTATCGACAATGCAGAGGTAGAACAAAGTTGCAAGTACAAACATATCTACTTGTGATGAAAGCAACTTTGGAGATTAAGACTATGAGGTGATAGCATGACAAGAGGATTGCACGAAGGTAGAGAGAGAAACAAAGGAGTTGTAGGTGGTGAAGTGGCAACTCAAGGAAGAACAAGAGCTGCACAAATGAGATAAGGAGTTGCAACAAGAATAGGTACAACAGGAGGCGCAACATGCATAGATTGATGAAATTGTGCCCATACAAGTTATAGACATATCCCAGCAGATGGCACGGAGTCGGCAGGGTGAGCAGTGCTATCGATCACATGCAAGGGTGTTAAGGAGCATGGATGCCATTATGTGTATGCATGCAATCCCACCCATCAACACAACCATTGAGGCGAAGGCAAGAACCAAGTTCAATCAGAGCTGAACATGTATTTCGACAAGTTGATGTGCATAGTCACCAACACACACTTGAAGATCAGCGCAAACACTATGCATCAATATGTTGCTGGTCTAGCTGCACTCAAGACGATGATGCACATATTATGAGACGAATTGGATAGAGGAGCCATATCAGTGTACCCATATGCAATGGAGGTAAGAGTTTGCTTTCAACAGGATGTCACCATTGAGCGGACGGACACCATCACAGACAACCAAGCTTGGCATCAGTTCGCCACCGTTGATCATCACAAGGATGTTAAAGAGTTGTTCTTACCACAACTGTCTAAGAGTTAGTGATAGCTTGCATGGATTTTTTAGGCTTATCTTTTCTCACATGTACAGATTGTATGCAACATCTTGGAAAGTGAAATTCCAAGTGTCGATAGTTGAATGTAACAATCATGTAGTAGTTGAAGAGTCATGAGGGTAGGTGAAGAGTCATAAAGGGGAATGTTAAGGGTCACCCCACCCTTTTCTATTTGTAGAACCTCATAACTCATTGTAAGAGATTTTGGTCAGCCAAGATTCCAATAGGAGTATCTTAGAGAAATCTTGGAGAGTATTGTAATGAGCCTTGGCTTCTCCACAGTGCAAAGCTAGTACGTCTCTTTGGAGGAGTAGGCAACAGTGACTGTAACGTTTCGTTATCGGGACTAGTGGTTGGTCATGGTTGTATTGTATGGTTGGAAATTTCACTTCTCAAAATAATGGAGCCAACATGTTTCATGCATATGTTGTTATTGTATTTCAATTATCTTGGTTACTCTAATGATATATGTATCTGTTTTTTTACACATGTATATATAGACTCTTTCTATATACGTATGTATGAACCTTACTGAAATGTGTTATTGGTTTAACCATCACTTTGGATTGTTGGTTTATCTTCCTTCCAGTTTGTGATGCATCTTTTCTCATGTGTTCCCTTCCAAGCCACGTGTTCCCACAAGTTTCCAAGGGGTGCACTCACCCCACTTTATGTGTGTTAGAACTGTTCATGCACTTTCCTTGGCTTGCTACACATGTCACACCCTTGCTACCAACAAGGACATCCTACTTACCTTTGTGTGCAACCACGGTCAAGGCGATATTGTACAATCCACTGCTAGGACTCCTACACCAAACGGTCTGAGGTCTAGTTGGGATTTCTTGCGAGGGAGATCCCCTGACTTGTTGGCGGGTCCAGCACCGTCAACATTTTGGTGCTAGAAGGAGGGCTAGATGACAAGCTGATCCCTTATAATCTATTTTTAATCTTTGTACATATATCATGGATACTATTAGACTCAAACCTCTGCAATGTTTTTCACATACCAAAACTCTCGACATCACGAGGGTGTTTTGTGATCTCTTGTCTAATTTCACGTATGATGGTGAATGTGAAGTAGCATGGCCTGAGTACTTAGTAGACTTTTATGCATTCCTTGCATATGAGTTCTATGCAAAAGAGGCCAATGTGCTTCTTGCATAGTGGTGGTGCTGGATTCTGCCACTTGATAGCATGCACTCACTTGAGAAGTTATGTGATCTCATTGAATCTACTTTCCATAATTTTGATCCAGAACCTCTTGAAAAAAAACTATTAAAACAATGGAAGACTCCTCAAGAATCACCTCCGGATTTTTGGGAGCACTTTCGTGTATTACAGTTTCAAGCTTTGAAAAGTCAGATGAAATTCCAGTATCTCATGGACATATTTGAATATTGTCTTACCAAATCTATCAATTCCAAGAAGAATTTCGAGCTCAAGCCCCACTCATCATACTTCGGTGATGGAGTTGCACAATCTCAGACAGACATTGTCATTGTCACAAGTGACTGTCCGCTGTCCCCTCATTATACAACTCCACCACTGTAGAGTGATGTGGGAGAACACACACACACATATGTTCAACTGTCATAATCTCCCAACATCACTTCCCTGAATTTTCGCGTAGACTTGCTTACGAAGCCCATGGATTGTCAAATGCATGTTGATGCAGGAGCATGTGACTTAGAGGAAAAAATCTCAAACATATTCCAAAAAAAAATTTAAAAAAAAAAATCCACAGGCAAGGGAGTGGGGTCTTTTAGCCAGCAAGTTTCATGCTTTTCTAGTTTAAGATAAAGATAGAATTAAGAATAAAAACCATGCTATAATAGTCGCTTTATGATAAGTTGTAGTAGCTTTATTGATTTAAATCACTCTATGTAAAAGGCATGTTTTTTGTATGGATAAGGACTGAGAGGGCCTATCTATTATTTATAAATAAGAAATAAAGGGACTCTCTGAGGCAGTCGAGCTCGAAAGCATTATCATCTAAAAACATATCTCTCTTTTCCTTGGAATTAATGGTTGTCTGTTAATTGATAATTGTATGCGTGTATCTGTCCAATCACTTTCTTCTAAGTTTGAAAATCGATGAATTCACCTTATTTTCTAATTAATGCTTAGGCTAAATCCTTTAGAATCGTTTTTCCTTCATATCGGCGAGTGCAGGCTTCCTGAATCGTTTTATAGAGTTCTGCGGATAAACTCTATTTTACATAGAGAAATCGTGATATTTCCTTAGTCGGAACATAGTTCTGGACCTGAAACTTTATTGGATTTGGTTCATACCCATATCGGGTTCAAGCTGATATCACAATATCGCAAGTGAAGCGGGGAAGGGACCTTTGGAACCGCCAAGTACCAAAGCCCCGATAGTCTAGACCGGAAACATTATAGAGAAGGGTGGAAAGGGTGTCGGGTCTGCAAGTGTATCGCATTGCAAGTTCAGAGTAGGGGATCCAAGTCCTTGGAATAGTGGGATCGTCGATTGCGATCTCTGATATATACATATATATCATCGCAATGGAGGAAGGAAGGAGGAAGGGCCATTAAATGCGCCAATAGTGTATATTGCGTATAGTGCAATACTTTGAATATAAAAGCGCCGATAGTGTTAATTCTTTGGAATTAACATAAAGATTGTTTATAGACTGCGACAATGGTTCTAAAGTGCTAATAGTGTATTTTGTTCCTTTGGAACAAAACCTCCGCCGATTGTGTATATTGTGTTATAAACGCATTTCCACTTGTTTAAAAGCAACGATAGTTTATTACTGTAATTCCTTTGGAATTACAGTCCCGATAGAGGATAAGGGATCTGTGTGAGAAATATAACAGATAACAAGGGTTGGGGCGATCAGAGGAGAATCCATGAGGTTGTCAGTTAACAGTAAATGACTGATACGCCAATACAAACAGAGGGAGAAATTTGGCCTGATATTGAAGAAATTATAGCAAGATTTGCAAGGCTGTCCATATTGCCTGCACCGAGGCCACCATTAGTGGCATCACAGCCACTAGCTAACATTGAATTGAATCTGAGAAGCAGGAGAAGGAAAGTTAATATGGCTTTCAGAGTTGGAAAAGGACAAGGATGTGGACATGGTGGAAGAGGATGACCTATAGCAAATGCTGAATTGATGGAAGCTACGCAACAGATGCAACCTAGATTGGATGCATTAGCCATAGGAAGACACATAGATGATGGAGATGTTAGTGAACCTAAGATTGAAGCTGCAGAGGAGGAAGCTGTAGTAGTTACTCCTGGGATGAGATTCTTTCAGTCAGTGTTGAGATACACGGTCGAAGTTTCAATATATGAAGGAGGACTGAATCCGGAAGAATTAATAGACTGGATTAATGGCATGGAGAAATTCTTCAACTATGAAGAAACAAAAGATGAGAAGAAAGTGAAGTTTGTTGTCACCAAGCTAAAAGGCCATGCAGTGCTTTGGTGGGATAGTGTGCAAGAAAAAAGGAAGAGACTTGGCAAGCAACCAATCAAGAATTGGAGCAGGATGGTAGCAAAGCTAAGAGGTAAGTTTATGCCAAGTAATTATCAACATAACTTGTTCAGACATATGCAAAATATTAGACAAAGGTCTTTGACAGTGAAAGAATACACAAAGGAGTTCTACAAGGTAAGCATAAGAGTTGGAGAAACCCAGGATACAGATGAGAAGGTGGCTAGATATGTGAATGGCCTTAGGATGGACATTCAAGATCAAATAAGTTTACTGTCTCCTAAAACAATGGAGGAAGCTTATCAGATAGCACTGAAAGCTGAAGAATAACTCATGAGGAAGAAGTCTGCCAGAGGGAGAGGTACTTTCTGAGGAAGGGGAAGTCAAGGTGGTAGAGGGAGATCTATAACACCTAAATATGGAGCTAGCAGCAGCTCAACCCAACATGCATCCACAGGAGGTGATGCAAGAGGCAGAGGGAGTTTTTCTAGAGGAAGAGGAGCAGAGGAGGAGGCAGAGAAATAAGATGTTACAGATGTAACAAACTGGGACACAAAGATTTTGAGTGCCCAGAGAATGCAGAAACAAATTAGAGGAATGCCATTATTGCTCAAGCTGAGGGAGAAGCACAAACAACAACAGTGATAGAAGAAGAAAATATACTAGAGAGAGGAGAATCTTTGGTAATTAATAAAGTTTTGCTCAAGCCAGTGAAGGAGGTGGTTGAACCATCACAAAGGAAGACTTTATTTAGGACAGTGTCAAAGTCCAAGGGAAATGTTGCTAGATGATCATTGATAGTGGCAGCACTGATAATATGGTCTCTACAGAAGTGGTGGAGATATTGAAGCTGAAAACAATGAAACATCCAACACCTTACAAGGTGTCATGGTTGCAAAAGGGACATCAACTGTTAGTAAATGAACAGTGTGAAGTCAAATTTCAGGTGGGCAAGTATAAAGATAAAATTGTTTGGGATGTGATGTGAATGGAAGCGTGTCACATAATGCTTCGAAGACCTTGGCAATATGATAGAGGAGCCATGCATGATGGAAAAAGAAACACCTACAAGTTTGGAAAGGATGGTGTCAATCATACGTCGCTACCTTTGCAAGAAGAAGATGTACCAAGAAAGAAGACTGATCCAAAAACTTTGTTATTAGGAGGAAAGGAATACTTGAAGTAGATTGACGAGAGTGAGGTAAATTTTGCTGTGATTTACAAGCCAAAGGTAATAATGAGTTCTACTAAAAAAATTTATTTACCCATTGAAATTCAAGAAATGTTGGAGAAATATTGTGATATTATTGTTGATGATTTTCCAAATGAGTTGCCACCCATTAGAAGAATTAGCCATCATATAGATTTGATTCCTAGAGCAAGTATACCTAACAAAGCAGCTTACAAAATGACTCCTACAGAAAATGAAGAAGTTATAAAGTAGGTGCGAGAATTGCTTGACAAAGGGCTGATCAGAGAAAGCTTGAGTCCTTGTGCAGTGCCAACAGTGCTAAGTCCAAAGAAAGATGGAGGCTGGAGAATGTGTATAGATTCAAGAGCCATCAATAAAATCACAATCAGGTACAGATTTCCTTTTCTTAGAATTGAAGATTTAATGGATTGCTTGAGTGGAGCAAAGTATTTTTCAAAGCTAGATCTTAAAAGTGGGTATCATCAAATAATAATAAGAGAAGGGGATGAGTGGAAAACCGCTTTTAAGACAAATGAGGGATTGTATGAGTGGAGAGTAATGCCTTTTGGGTTGTCAAATGTACCAAGTACATTTATGAGACTCACGAATGAATTTTTTAAAGATTTCGTTGGTAAATTTGTAATAGTATATCTGGACGATATATTAGTTTACAACAGGTCTAAGGAAGAGCATATGAGGAATTTGAATTATGTCTTAGAAAGGTTGCAACAAGAGAAATTATTGTTGAATTTGAAGAAGTGTTCAATCATGAAAGAAGAGCTAGTGTACTTGGGTTTTGTTATTTTTGCTGAAGGGCTGAAGATGGATCCAGAGAAGATCAAGGCAATCATAGAATGGCCTTCACCCAAGAGTGTTTTTGAGGTAAGAAACTTTCATGGTCTTGCTAGTTTTTATAGAAAATTCATCAAGAATTTTAGTAAGATTAATACACCTATCATTGAGACCATAAAGAAGGACAAGTAACCATTTAGATGGATTGCTGAAGCAGAGAAGAATTTTCAGCTATTAAAGAAGAAAATCACTAAAAAGCCTATTTTGGTTCTGTCTGATTTTAACAAACCTTTTCAAGTGAAGTGTGATGCCAGCGGAGAAGCAATTGGAGGTGTTTTAAGTAAGGAAGATAGACCCATAGTCTATTTTAGTGAAAAGACGAATGATTCAAAAAGGAAGTATTCTTCTTATGACAAGGATTTCTACGTAGTTGTGTAGTCATTAAAAAAATGGAGGCACTATTTAATGTCAAAGGAATTCATCCTTTATTTAGATAACCATGCACTATAGTTTATAATGCAGTAGCCAAAGCTCAACTAGAAACATGCTAAATGGGTAGAGTATCTTCAAGGTTTCCATTTTGTTTTGAAGCATATAAATGGCCTATCAAATAAAGTTGCAGATGCCTTAAGTAGGAGAAATGTATTGCTTCAAGAGAGTCAAATCCAAGTGTTGGGTTTTGATTTTCTTAAGGAATTATATGAGACTGATTCAGATTTTAAAGAGGCATTTGAGGCTTGTAAAAATCTTGTTTTGATGGATAGGAGTAAATGGTTCGATTATTTCTTACAAGATGGGCTATTGTTTAAAAAAAAATCCGCTGTGCATACCAAACTATTCAATGAGGGAAAATTTAATCAAAGAAAAACATAGTGGAGGACTTGCAGGACATTTTGGCACAGAGAAGACTTATGAGCAGCTAAACAGATTTTATTTCTGGCCAAAAATGAAATTTGAAGTGGAGAAGTATGTGAAAACTTGCAACTTGCAAAGGGAAGAAGCCAAATCACAGGTTTTTATATCCCATTACCAATTCTAGAAAGGCCTTGGGATATGGTAAGTATGGATTTTGTTTTGTGCTTACCAAAGACTCAAAGAGGTAATGATTCAATTTTTGTTGTAGTGGATATATTTTCAAAAATGACACACTTTATTCCATGTTATAAAACTAGTGATGCTTCTCAAATTGCTAATTTGTTTTTTAAGGAGGTTGTAAGATTTCATGGGTTGCCCAAAAGTATTGTCTCAGACAGAGATTCCAAATTTGTTGGACATTTCTGGAGGACACTATGGAAGAATATGGGAACTAAATTAATTTTTAGTTCTGCCTATCATCCACAAATTGATGGATAGACTGAAGTGGTAAACATGAGTTAGGCATTCTTTTAAGGAGCCTTACTACAAAGCATCCAAAGCAGTGTGATCAAGTATTGGCACAAGCTGAATATGCATATAATGACTCACCTAATAGGAGTACAGGACAGAGTCCATTCCATATTGTTTATGGAATTCATCCAAGAGGAGTAGCTGAGCTAAGAAACTTAGGAAAAGAAGAGATGAGAAGTGCAAAGGGTGAAGATTTTGCTTCAGAAATGCAGGCAATACATGAATAAGTGAAGCAACAACTACATGATAGCAACATCAAGTATAAAAGCAGAGTAGACATGAGAAGAAGAGAGATAAAATTTGAAGCTGGAGATCTGGTTTTAACACATCTCAGAAAGGAGAGGTTTCCAAAGAGGGAGTATAACAAACTGAAGTTCACAAAAATTGGACCGTACAGAGTATTGAGGAAATTTTCTGCAAATGCCTATGAGATTGAGTTACCCCCTAATGTTGGAATATCATCAATTTTTAATGTTGCAAACTTGTACAAGTATGAAGGTGAAAATGCAGATGATACAACACAAGATCAAGAGACCCAAGAGATTGACTGGGTAAAACAGTTACCCACAACAAAGGAGTTGCAGTCGGAAAGAATTCTAGACAAGAAGGCATTTAAGAAGACAAGAGGACGAGAGTACTTCTAGTATTGGTAAAGTGGAAGGATCAGATGACCACTGAAGCTTCTTGGATTACATAAGACATGCTACAGAAACTGGGCAGTTCTGTAAATGAACTCATGGATAGGAGCCCATGAAGAATTTTGTCCTCAGGAGTCTGATATAGGAGCATGTGACTTAGAGGAAAAAATCTTCAAACATATTCCAAAAATAAAATAAAAAATCGAGAGGTAAGGGAGTGGGCTCCTTTAGGCATAAAGTTTCATGCTTTTCTAGTTTAAGATAAAGATAGAATTAAGAATAAAAACCATGTTGTAATAGTTGCTTTATGATAAGTTGTAGTAGCTTTATAGCTTTAAATCACTCTATGTAAAAGGAATGCTTTTTGTATGGATAAGGACCGAGAGGTCTTATCTATTATTTATAAATAAGAAATAATGAGACTCTCTTAGGAAGTTGAGCCCGAAATAATTATCATCTGAAAACATCTCTCTCTGTTCCTTGGAATTAATGGTTCTCTGTTAATTGATAATTGTATGTGTGTATCTATCCAATCGCTTTCTTCTGAGTTTGAAAATCGATGAATTCACCTTATTTTCTAATTAATGCTTAGGATGAAGCCTTTAGAATCATTTTTCCTTCATATTGGTGAGCGCAGGTTTCCTGAATCGTTTTATAGAGTTCGGCGGCCAAGCTCTATTTTACACAGAGAAATCGTGATATTTCCTTAGCTGGAACATAGTTCCAGACCTAAAACTATATTGGATTTGGTTCATACCCATATCGGGTCTGAACCGATATTGCAATATCGCAAGTGAAGCGGGGAAGGGACCTTTGGAACTGTTGAGTGCCGAAGCCCCGACAATCCGAACCCGGAACATTATAGAGAAGGGTGGAAAGGGTGTCGGGTCCGCAAGTGTATCAAATTACAAGTTCGGACCGGGGGAGCCAAGTCCTTGGAATAGTAGGATCGCCGATTGCGATCTCTGATATATACATAGATATCATCACATCGGAGGAAGGAAGGAGGAAGGGCCATTAAATGCGCCAATAGTGTATATTGTGTATAATGCAATACTTTTAATATAAAAGTGCTGATAGTGTTAATTCTTCGGAATTAACATAAAGATTGTTTAGAGACCGTGACAATGGTTCTAAAGTGCCAATAGTGTATTTTGTTCCTTTGGAACAAAATCTCTGCCGATTATGTATATTGTGTTATAAATGCATTTCCACTTGTTTGAAAGCAACGATAGTGTATTATTGTAATTCCTTTGGAATTACAGTCCCAATAGAGGATAAGGGCTCTGTGTGAGAAATACCGCATATAACAAGGGTTGGGGCGATTAGAGGAGAATCCATGAGGCTGCCAGTTAACAATAAATGACTGATACGCCAATACAAATAGAGGGAGAAATTTGGCCTAATATTGAAGAAATTGTAGCCAAATTTGTAAGGCTGTCCATATCGCCTACACCCAGGCCACCACATGTCTTACCTCAACCTCCGTCTTCATGTTCTGTTGATCCTCTGGATTGCACTGCTTTTTGTTCTTCCATTCCGGACTCTACACCTGTTGTGAATGAGGATCAGCCTATTGATGGATTTGGTGCTGCACAACCAACCTTCATTGTCACTCATGAAAAGTATGAATGGGAGCATGAACATCAACCTACGACAAAGGGTAATTCCATTGTATCCACGCCTCCTCCATTTTTCCCTGGCATCTTTGGTGATTTTGACATCCTTGATTTCGCATGTGTATCTTCATCTATGGATGCACCCATTATTGATATTTTGCAGAACACATTGGATGTCAGTCCATCATCCGATAATGGAGAGGGCCAATCATTCATTGAACATCCAATTAACTCTTCATCTGCTTTTTCCAAAAATGCAGAGCGTGAACATTCTTACTTCTCATCTACCCCTCTGTGTGATACATCAAATTATGTGGATGTCGACAAAAATCATGAATTTTCTGATCTTGGTTGTTGTGATCTCTCTACTTCTTCATCTGATCACAATGTTGATTCAATCGTTGTTAATCTGTTTAAGACACTAATGTATGATCATCTATCTATCGATGAAGTCGAAACGCCGCAGACTGTCGAGGCACTTCAGCCCAAGCTGATGGTTATGTCAGGCCCTTGCTCTCCTGAGGTTGGTTTCACCTCCAATTAGGAAATTGTTCAAACACCCAAGGCTTATCATCGCTCATCTATATGCACTGAAGATCAACCAAACACCCAGATTTTTCTTCCCCCACTCTAATTACATGATCCCATCTCTCTTTCATTGGAGGAATCTTACACAGCGAGCACACTTGTGCAACATAAGTGGTCTACCTTTCTCATGTTTACTTTCATGTCAAAGTCAAGAGAATGCATACACTTAACATCTGCACACACTATAGCACAACACCATGGTAAGTTCATGGATTGCATGTCACACATTTGCACTCACTTATGTTCTGTGGACACATTTAAACTCGGATTGTGTTTGACTTCAATGCTATATCTTTAATGTTTGCTGGTTTACATAGTTATACTATTCGCGAACCATTCCTTCACCAACATGGGTCGACTAATGCGTCGATGGCTGCATTGGAAGTATCACTTTACGTGAGCAGATCCATGCACTCTTAGCTTAGGAGTAGGAGTAGTGTTTTCTTTTGGTTTGTTTTCTTGCATGCATGTTTTCTTATTACTTTGCATGTTTGTTTGTTTTCTTACTTGATTGCTTACTCACTTTTCTTACGCAGTTACTTCTTCTTTTGCTTTGTTTTGTTGTTTGTGTCCGTAGGTTAGTTTCACATGAAACCATGTGCGACCCTTGAAACAAGATGGGTAAAGTATAAGAGGACTTTTGCAATTATTAATACTTGGTTACTTGCCGTCTGGCCTCTATATGAATAACTTGTTATCTTCAGTCCATGACACATTAATGGAAAATACGTGTTGTTCAAAGTGAAGCTTGGTGAAAACACAATGCTTGCGCGCTAACTAGTATCACCTACTCTAGTCAGTTGTTTTTGGGTTAATCCTTGTCAGCTCATTCAAGTAGAGTAAGGTGAGCGGGAAAACCTTAACAAGTACACCAGAGGTATATAAAAACTATTTCTCTAAAGGTACAACCTCTTCTGCTCTCAATAAGTCAAGATCCCTCTTTTGCATTTGAAATGAATAAGTGCTATGCACAGTTACAAAAAACGAAAATGAAAATGTGAAAATGTGAAAAATCTCTAAAAATGAAAATGAATAAGGCGAGAGAAGAGAAAGGCTTCCTACATAAAGAAGTGATGCAAGTAACTCCGCTAGGAACTAACCGGGCTCGTTGCCAATGGAGCGATGCTTTTGTTCCTACGTGACTCTGCCAGGGTACCGTCTAGGCCTACTGGCAGTGGAGCAACACCAGAGATGAAACTAAAACTCTGACGATCATATGGCTTGTGCACCAATATACCCCTCATCCCAACTGAAACAATTGTGTTGACTTGACTTGGAATGTGTGCCGATCGACCAAGAGTTTGGCAGATGCTACATCTTACAATCAAGAAAGTGTGGAAATTGTTAGCCTCCTGCTGCAGCAAGTTACTCATATTTCATGATTGCCATTTTTACAGACCAAATATGTCATAATTTGCAAGCTGCAATGCTCCATATTCGCTTAATAGTCTCCAAGTGAAGAAGGCTACCCAAGCTTTATTTAACTGCCTTCCAAATTTTAAGAAGTTATTCTAGTGTTGAACAATTTTCAGTTAAAGGGAGGTCCAAACAGCTTAATCTTGGTCTCCTTAGGTTTCAATTTCCTGTTTTAGAATATAGAGAATGAAAATCTGTCCAAACAGCTTAATCTTGGCAGATTCTTAGATAGGTAGAGAATTAGAGCCCAACTGCTTAATCTGGGCCCTCGGATGAAATAAGGGTAGTCTGTAGATAGGAAAGCATAAAAAAGAAAAATTGAAATGATGGGTTTGCAAGTCTAAGTGCACCCGAACCAAAAGAAGAAAAAATGTTAGGTAAGTAGGCTGGGTAGGTAGTTTTGACGTTGCTGAATCTTGATTGTTGATCAGTTCCAGGTTTTCAGGTGTCATCTTTACTCAGGACACAATCACCAGGCAATTCTATGTGAAAAGCCTAAAACAGGCATAACTAACTTCCTTTCTCCATCTCCCCCAAATCATTAACTAATTTCCCCAAAAGAGGTCAAGATCTGCTTGATACCTCTTAAGTTCCATCATTTTCATGTCATTAGCTTGGGTGAAGCTCTGCTTTACTCAAAGAAATTCCATACCCTCTCTATAAGATTCTATTCCCCCGTTGCAGCCTAAGATCTCCTGAACTTAGCGCTTTCTTACCATCTCCATATTGACTACTGACATTATTATTTAAGTCCCTATATTTTCCCATCCCCCTACTAAAAGTATGTAAATCATCCCCTATGTAAATATCCCTCCCCTTGGTTGAAAAATAACCATAAGTACCCCCGGGAATTGCTCAGTTTGTCTGAAACTTGGCAAGAGCCCTCATGCTGCCCCTTCAAACCATTTTCTAAATACAATGGACTCCTTCCAAAGTATAAAATCCCTTTTAGGTTATCGGACCCCTTCCGAGGCCTCAAATGCCCTTCTGACGCACATTCTTACTCCTTCTGACCACAATAGAACCCTTGCCGATTTCCTTAACACTCTGAAAATCCTAGTAAGCCAGCTCGCATCGCCAGATCACAATATTCTAACCATATAAGTTATGCCCCATCCGTCGTTACCCAATGCGATATTGCGATATCGGCGATCGGCCGTCGCAAGCGTCGCATGTCCAACTAAAATACCCCCTCGTTCCCCGCCGACGTGATATTGCGATCGCATCGGAAGAAATTCATCGCATCACCTTCAAGTATGAGCACCCTACCACGTCACATCTGTACTAGGGACCCACTGTTGATGTCATCCGCCGTACTGCTGACGTCAGCAACCAAAAAAACCGAAAATTCGCGCAGGAAGAAAAATCGCACTTCGGAGCTCCGGAACAAGAAACAGAGGCATCGCTACGAGAAATAGGCTGTTTTGGTTAATCTTTAGGGAATCTTTTGATTCCTTGGCCCGTTTTGCGCCGAAAAAGCCCGAAATCGCCCGATTTTTCCAAATTAATCCGGTTTAAAGATATGAAAGGACCAGAGACAGAGATTAAAGAGTATCAGACCAAATCAATAGGGAAAAAGCATGCCAAAGAGTATCAGCAAGCGGCAGAAGCCATCAATGTAGCAACAAAGAGTATCAACGAAGATCTTAACAGTGGCCCAAAGCAGGAGAACATTTAATACCTTCCAGCAAAGTCAAAGAAAGAGGGCGAAGCCACTCAAAACTTTCAAATCAAGGTTATTGCACATTTAACTCGCACCAGAACAGAATTACAGATCCCGAAGCACAGTCATTCCACCAGTACCGCATCGAGCCTCCAAGGGCCACATTGCACTCTTTTTGATTCAGTTGCCTCTAGCGCAGCCCAAAGGACTTACCTGCATTGAATTCCAGCGACACTTAGGTTTTAGAAAAGCTTTTCCGGCAGACCTGTTTAGGTCAATTGTAATAAATGACTTTCTGATATTTTGCTTATATATACCACCCTGAAAGATGGAGTAGGGGTTGGTTGGTGAGTCGAGAAAGTTTCTTAATCTTATAGATCTCGACATTATCTTCAAGCAGAGACCCACACTGTAACTGTCATACTTTCTGTAATCAAAGACTGCTGAAAGCATGGATTTCGAAACTGTTTGATGTGTTTAATTGGCCGAGGAGTGATTACGGAATTCTTGTGCTTCTACATGGTTCAATAAGTGTCTCTCAAACTCTGTTAATTTTCATGTTTTGTTTTACCACCGTTCCGCTATCTAAATTGCAGAAAAGAAGAATAGCTTAGGATTTGTTTAACTACACCTTAAGTTCAATTTCTGCACTTTTTCATGTTTTCATCAGAAATAGCTATGAACATGTATACTTAAATGATCTTGTTTACGCTGTTTCTTTCACATATGAATGAGAGTTTAGGAATTCTTAGCTGCTCCTAGATAATCATTCATTCACTTCTCCTCTTTTTCAGTATGATGAAATGATTCTCCTTTGCCTTTCATCTTTGATCGTCATTCCATCCTTTCAGTAGATTGATGATTGTATCATGTGTGGCTATCCCACTCCTTAATCCTCTTGTGACCAAGAAAAAGCAACAGCAAGCCTTAATCCATGACTCCATGCCTAATGGTTTGAAACTTATCACATCTTACCTTGCCTCTTTGCTTGAGATTTCTACCTTCCATCCAAACACAAACAAAAAACCCCTGAGCCAAAAGCTAGACTAAAATCGTCAACAAAGTTGAATCATTAAGAGAGAGCCCTCTCTGATTGCAGGTGGGCTAGAACCTACAATCCAAAGATTGGTTTGTGGTTACCTCGGCCGTATCCCTAAACAGGAGCCTAGGGAAAACCTGAGTGATAACATAATGGCGACTCCACTGGGGACCTCCTCAGATAAATTCATCAAACCAGTCTGCAGCCCTACAGAGGAAGAAACCGACCTGTGAAAGTTTCGGTCGACCTGTGTTGTTGCGATATTTAGAAAAATTCCCCCCAAAAAAAAATAGATTAGAAGCTAGCTCCTAAGAAACAAACTCGTAATACATGATCAAATCCTAATCCAAATAGCCCAATTGTTGTTGAAAATCCAAATTTGATTCCTAAGATCATTAGAAAACAAAAGCAAAAAGAAGACCAAGCTGCTGCGAGTCCTGAAACAGTTCAGCCAAGCAGTGTTCCAACCCCTGTCAAAGTTTTATTCCGGTCAACCCCAAGTTCCTCTGGTTCATCACCTCCTTCTCCAAGTAGCTCCTCTACACCTCCATCCCAGACTCCTACTACCACTACTACTCCTTCTACCTCGGTTGTTCCTGTTATCCCCGCTGTTTTAGCTATTCCGCTTATCCCCATCATCATGGCTAGATATGCGCCCTTACAATTGCCTGCTAATCCCGGGGCTATGCCTCAGGAATATCAATAAAAAATCACCTATTTTGATGGCGCAACCTCCTGCACCGCCCTACAACATACAAAGAAAATGCAGGATTATTTCAACAGTTATGAGATTGATGATGAGAGTGTAAGAATGAAGATTTTTGTTCAAAATTTGACCGGTGACGTCAGAACCTGGTTTAGGGCACTTCGACCCAATTCTATAGTAAACCCTAAAGCCTTATACCAGGCATTCATTAACAGATGGGAGAAAAAGAAAGATCCCCTGTACATACTGTCCGAGTATGATACTATCAAAAGAGGACTTCAGGAAATAGTTCTAAATTACTGTGCAAGATTTAACAATGTTTACAATGCAATACCACAAAATTTAAGACCTCCACCTGATCTCGCTTTATACAAATTCTTGGATGGCTTTGATGTTGAGATGGCATATCAATTGAGGGAAGGAGCCCCTCAAAGCCTTGCAGAAATCCAAGATGCTGCAGTGAGTGTGGAAGCAAACCTAATTGCTAAAAGAAACATAACTAAAACTGGGAGAAGAACCACTTTCAAAGAAGAACCCTCAACCTTCGATCAGAAGCTAGATGCTATCATCAATGGAATCCACAGGTTGGGAGACAGAGTAGACAATGTTGAAAGAAAAACTTCATGGGAGGGTCAACAGCCCAATGCCATAAGGAACCCAAACTTCAGAAAAACCCAAAACACAAACATTGGAAGGGCTAGTCCTGACCATCATATTAGGCCTCCTTTTCAACAAAACTATGAGGAGGCATCCGCTGAGCCCATAGATGGGACTCATATGAACCTGATAGATTCAGAAAATGAACAACAAATCTTCCTCACGAAAGAAGACCGACCATACCCTGATGCAAAACAATTTCACATCAAGTCGGGAGAGTCCTTTAACTTTAAACAAGGATATGATACCGCTGTATATGAGGTACACAAGCAATACAAATTAAGAACAAGGACCATTGATGTTCCCCCATGCAGTGGAATAAAAGATAGGAAACAGCTCAACAAAACTAAAGGAAAGATCACCAACAATCAACCAGCTGACAGCTTGGTCCCAAACCCTCATCAGGTTACTGTGGAGGATGTAATGGACACACACTCTCCTATTGATCAGCCTCTACCTCCCTCCTCCCCAAAAGAAGATCTGAATAGCATTCTCAGACATCTTCCCAAAACAGAGATGCCACAAATGGTCATACATTGCGACACTGAAATTCCAAAAGAAAACATAGAGAGTATGCCTGAAAAAGAGAAACTCACCACGGTCAACGCCAAGAACTCATTGGAAAAACCATTCAGTTTAGAAGCAGAGATTGGAAAACTCAAGATTTCCACTCCCCTCTCGGAGCTTGCCAAACATGATGTATACAGACAACAAATTCAAAGGTCGCTTCAATTACCAGAAGTAAGGGATGATGTAAACGTTTTAGAGATACCCCTGAACTACTGTTCGGTCCAAAGTTGACGAAAAACAACATATGGACCTGTTCCACCTTTTTATGTCAGCCTGCACATACATGACAAAATACTGCATAATGCTATGTTTGACTCAGGTGCCTCACATAATCTTATGCCCAAAGCTGTAATGGAAAGGTTGAACCGCGATATCACAAGGCCATACAAAGATCTGTATTCCTTTGATTCAAGTCAGGTCAAATGTTTAGGTCTGATCAAAGACCTTTGTGTCTCTCTAGTCCAATTCCCCAACAAGACAATCTTAATGGACGTAGTAGTCGCTGACATTTCCACAAAGTATGGTATGCTTCTATCCAGATTGTGGGGAGAAAAATTGCAAGGATCCCTTCAACTCGACCTCTCTTATGCCACTATATAGGTCTTTGGGCAACCAAAGAGACTATATAGAGAAACATTAATGAAGTATGTGGTAAGCAGTGAGGAAAAACCCCAAAATTTTCCAATATACTCAATCCATTCTGATATGGATTCTTTTATTTTATTCAATGATAAAACCAGCCCTCCAACTGATGATAAGCCGCTATCTTTGGAGCAAGGAATGTACGTCAATGAGGAATCGGTTGCCAATACCCATGAAATTGTCTCTACAGCTAAGGCAACCAATAAACAACAAGAAGAACATCCCGAAACACAAAATACAAGCCTGCCTAGTCCTCAAACAATTGAAACTCTCAATGCAAGCCTCAAACAAGAAGTCACATGGTATTTGGAGTTTGACGGTTCAGTTAACAAGTTAGGAGCAGGGGCTGGAGTATGGATTTACAATACTCATGATAATCACGCACAAGGTCGTGCCTATAGACTCAATTTCAGATGTACAAACAATATGGCGGAGTATGAAGCTCTTCTCTTAGGCCTGAGGTTGCTCAAAACCCTGGGAGCTACTACAGTCTCCATCCTATGTGATTCGGACTTGATTATACAACAAATCAAGGGTAACTTTGTCGCTAATGGTAGTAGAATGAGAGCTTATAGAGCTGCTGGCACCGAACTACTCAACGCCTTCAGTGAATTTAAGCTGGCCAAAATTGCACGAGACCATAATATTCATGCCCATAGCCTAGCAACCTTTGCTAGCACATGCAAGATTCCCTTTGAACCAAATCACCATTTCACTGTTGAAATAAAACACAGACCTTTGGTCCCTAACAATGTCCAGGATTGGCAAGTATTTCAAAATGATGCCCAGATTAACAGTTTCTTAACTCTGGAGGACGAATTTTCCAACACAAACATTGACATGGATGCCATGGCCGAATCACAACAGTTAGCAGAAGAAAACCACCTGACTCTAACAGCTGCAACAGCTAAACAAATCCTTAGCCCAACTATTTTCAACAATACAAACATAGGACAACTGAAACAAATTTGTTCAGAGAAAACAGCCAAGATAGAGGATGAGTTTATTGATCTGAAAAGTAATGTTCTACCTGTCGGCCTTAATCCATTGGAAGACATGTTTGATGACAACGATGTGCCCAAAAAGCCAAAGATGGAACCGTTGAATGTTGCCATAGAAGAACACAACATAGGAACAACAGAGCATCCCAGAATGATTAAATTGTCCAAAAATTTGCCCCCTGACCAAAAACCGAAATATGTGGATTTGTTCAAAGAATTCCAAGATTTATTTGCCTGGAGTTACGAGGACTTGAAGTCCTATGACACTTCGGTAATCCAACATACCATTCCCCTAAAACCAAATCAAAAACCGTTCAAACAGAAACTTAGAAGAATCAACCCCATGCTTCTTCCTTTAATTGAAAAATAAATAAAGAGAATGTTTGAAGCAGGTATCATTGCACCCATCAGATTCTTTGAATGGGTATCTAACTCAGTTCCCACCAGAAAAAAAACAGGAGAGATAAGACTGTGTGTAGACTTGAGAAATTTAAACCAGGTCTCTCTAAAAAACCACTACCCCTTGCCAAAAATGGATCATATCTTGCAAAGAGTAGTGGGTTCCTCTAGAATTTCTTTACTAGATGGATTTTTCAGGATTTAATCAAATACTTGTTCACCCGGATGACTAGGACAAGACAACTTTTACCACACCCTGGGGAACATTCAAGTACGTTAAAATGCCTTTTGGGCTAAAAAACGCTGGTGCTACCTTTTAAAGGGCAATGGATATGCATTTTCCAAAGAGATACATGATTTCCTCATAGTTTATCTTGATGACCTGACCCCATTCTCCAAATATGACCAAGAGCACCTTAAGCACTTAAGGAAAATTTTCATGACATGTAGGAAATACGACATTTCCTTGAATCCTAAGAAGTCCCTGTTTGCCCTGGAGGAACGCAAACTTTTAGGGCATATAATATCAAAAGATGGGATTAGAATTGACCCGGAAAGAATTCAAGCTATCCTTCAAATCCCTTATCCAAGAAACATAAAAGAACTACAAGCATTCCTGGGAAAGATCAATTTCCTGAGGAGATTTATC
>APFE031392217.1:91546-151731 GCA_000404065.3 Pinus taeda | reverse complement strand
CAGGGCAACGAAAAGCCAATTGCTTTCTTTAGCCGAGCTTTGAGAGACGCACCCTTGAAATTTCAGATCATGGAAAAGTAGGCCTATGCCCTGGTCAAAGCCATCAAAGATTTCAGAATTTACATCCTATACTCCCATGTGATTATCTATGTCCCTAATGCTGTTGTAAAGGATATACTAAATCAAGAGGGACTAGAAGGCAAAAGAGGCAAGTGGATTGCCAGCATCCTTGAATACGACATTGAAATAAAGCCCACCAAGCTCATAAAAGGACAAGGGTTAGCCAAACTAATGTCCTAAACAAACTTCCAAGCATTAAACATTAATCAACTAGACAATGAACCAGAGCTGGTGACTCCACAGATCAGTGAAACCTTCATGCAATCCCCATGGTATGCTGATATTTACTTTGTATTGTTAAACCTGTGTGCTCCCCCAGGATTGTCCAGAACCAAGAAAAGATTTTTAAGGATGAAATCATCAAAATTTTGTGTCATAGATGGTGAGTTATTTTGGAAAAATCACGAAGGTATTTTGCTTAAATGTTTAACTATAAATGAAACTAACAACATCATGAAAGAATTCCATGCAGGGGACTGTGGAGGACACTTATATTGGAAATCCACAGTTGACAAGATCTTACGGGCTGGTTATTACTGGCCCTCTTTATTTGCAGATATAAAGAAGTTTGTTGTCGCATGCCACAAATGCCAAATCTTTGAAGGAAAAAGAAAACTATTGCCCTTACCCCTTAAGCCCATTTCAACCGAGAAACCTTTTCAACAATGGGTCTTGACTTCATTGGAGAAATTCATCCCTCTTCCTCAGGCCAACACAAGTGGATTTTAACAGCCACCGATTATTTCACTAAGTGGATTGAAGCCATCCCATGTAAGCAAGCCAATGACTCCACCATTATCCAATTCCTTGAGAGCAATATCCTTTCTAGATTTGGTTGCCATGAGAAAATTATCACTGACAACGCTGCTGCTTTCAAATCCAAAAAAATGATCAACTTTTTCCATAAATACCACATCACCTTAGGCCACTCCACAGCTTACTACCCTCAAGGTAATGGCTTGGCCGGATCGTCCAACAAAAGCCTCATTAATATCATAAAGAAACTGCTGGAAGAAAACAAAAAGAACTGGCATAGGAAGCTCACAAATTCTCTGTGGGGAGACAAACTTTCCACCAAGAAATCCATTGGGATAAGCCCTTATGAACTTGTATATGGCATGGAAGCCAAGTTCCCTTCATCTCTAGGCATACCTACTACTAAATTGTTGCAAGAAATTCACGTTGAACCGAATGACATGCAGAGAAGAGTTAATCAAACTATTCACCTTCAGCAAACCAGAGAACAAGTCTTCAACAGAGCTCAAATACTGCAAGAAAAACTCAAGAAGATGTTTGATAAGAAGGCCAAAGCAGAGGATTTCTGGGTGGGCAGCAAAGTTCTAAGATGGGATTCACGAAGAGAAGACAAGGGCAAACACGCAAAATTCGATTTTCTGTGGAAAGGCCCGTACATTATCAGCATTGTGAAAGGCAATAATACCTATTTTCTAAAATCTCCAGATGGTAGCACAGCTGAAGAAGGCCCTGTCAATGGCCGCATGCTAAAGCACTACAATGATCCCTTTGATTGAAAAGAGAAGGCGATGTTTTTATTTTGTACATAGAATGTTTGTATATACCAATGTATCGATTCTTGTAAAAATCCATGATGCTGAAGCACGCAGAAGAAAGCAGGCAGTGCTTTACAGTTTAACAGCAGCACAAGCGAAGGAAAGAGCTGTTACTAGTCTAAAGGTTCAAATCAATCCAACAGTCAGGAAGAAGACGTTCAATACAGAGCAATAACAGAAAAAACAAGGCAATCTCACCTGCTGTTCTTGGCTTCTCACAAGGAGAAACCATCCCCAAGTGGAGCCACTGTTAGCCTCCTGCTGCAGGAGGTTACTCATATTTCATGATTGACATTTTTACAGACCAAATATGTCATACTTTGCATGCTGCAATGCTCCATATTCGCTTAACAGTCTCCAAGCGAAGAAGGCTACTTAGGCTTTATTTAACTGCCTTCCAAATTTTGAGAAGTTATTCTACTGTTGAATAATTTTCAGCTAAAGGGAGGTCCAAACAACTTAATCTTGGTCTCCCTAGGTTTCAATTTCCTGTTTTAGAATATAGAGAATGAAAATATGTCCAAACAGCTTAATCTTGGTAGATTCTTAGATAGGTAGAGAATCAAAGGAGCCCAATTGCTTAATCTAGGCCCTCGGATGAAATAAGGGTAGTCTGTAGATAGGAAAGCATAAAAAAGAAAAATTGAAATGATGGGTTTGTAAGTCTAAGTGCACCCGAACCAAAAGAAGAAAAAATGTTAGGTAAGTAGGCTAGGTAGGTAGTTTTGAAGTTGCTGAATCTTGATTGCTGATCAATTCTAGGTTTTCAGGTGTCATCTTTACTCAGGACACAATCACCAGGCAGTTCTATGTGAAAAGCCTAAAACAGGCATAACTAACTTCCTTTTTCCATCTCCCTCAAACCATTAACTAATTTCCCCAAAAGAGGTCAAGATATGCTTGATACCTCTTAAGTTCCATCATTTTCATGTCATTAGTTTGGGTGAATCTCTGCTTTACTCAAAGAAATTCCAACCCTCTCTATAAGATTCTATTCCCCCCTTGCAGCCTAAGATCTTCCGAACTTAGCGCTTTCTTACCATCTCCATATTGACTACTGACATTATTATTTAAGTCCCTATATTTTCCCATCCCCCTACTAAAAGTATGTAAATCATCCCCTATGTAAATATCCCTCCCCCTGGTTGAAAAATAACCATAAGTACCCCTGGGAATTGCTCAGTTTGTCTGAAACTTGGCAAGAGCCCTCATGTTGCCCCTTCAAACCATTTTCTAAATACAATGGACTCCTTCCAAAGTATAAAATCCCTTTTAGGTTATCGGACCCCTTCCGAGGCCTCAAATGCCCTTCTGACGCACATTCTTACTCCTTCTGACCGCAATAGAACCCTTGTCGATTTCCTTAACACTCTGCAAATCCTAGTAAGCCAGCTCGCATCGCCAGATCGCAATATTCGCACCATATGAGTTATGCCCCATCCGTCGTTACCCGATGCGATATTGCGATATCGGCGATCGGCCATCGCAAGCGTCGCATGTCCAACTAAAATACCCCCTCATTCCCCGCCGACGCGATATTGCGATCGCATCGGAAGAAATTCATCGCATCACCTTCAAGTATGAGCACCCTACCACATCACATCTGTACTAGGGACCCACCACTGACGTCATCCACCGTACTGCTGACGTCATGCTGATGTCAGTAGCCAAAAAAACCGAAAATTCGCGCAGGAAGAAAAATCGCACTTCGAAGCTCCAGAACAAGAAACAGAGGCATCGCTACGGGAAATAGGCTGTTTTGGAGAATCTTTAGGGAATCTTTTGATTCCTTGGCCCGTTTTGTGCCAAAAAAGCCCGAAATTGCCCGATTTTGCCAAATTAATCCGGTTTAAAGACAGGAAAGGACCAGAGACAGAGATTAAAGAGTATCAGACCAAATCAACAGGGAAAAAGCACGCCAAAGAGTATCAACAAGTGGCGGAAGCCATCAATGTAGCGGCAAAGAGTATCAGCGAAGATCTTAACAGTGGCCCAAAGCAGGAGAACATTTAATACCTTCCAGCAAAGTCAAAGAAAGAGGACGAAGCAACTCAAAACTTTCAAATCATGGTTATTGCACATTTAACTCGCACCAGAACAGAATTACAGATCCCGAAGCACAGTCATTCCAGCAGTACTGCATCAAGCCTCCAAGGGCCACATTGCACTCTTTTTGATTCAGTTGCCTCTAGCGCAGCCCAAAGGACTTACCTGCATTGAATTCCAGCGACACTTAGGTTTTAGAAAAGCTTTTCCGGCAGACCTGTTTAGGTCAATTGTAATAAATGAATTTCTGATATTTTTCTTATATATACCACCCTGAAAGATGGAGTAGGGGTTGGTTGGTGAGTCGAGAAAGTTGCTTAATATTAGAGATCTCGACATTATCTTCAAGCAGAGACCCGCACTGTAACTGTCATACTTTCTGTAATCAAAGACTGCTGAAAGCATGGATTTCGAAATTGTTTGATGTGTTTAATTGGCCGAGAAGTGATTACGGAATTCCTGTGCTTCTACATGGTTCAATAAGTGTCTCTCAAACTCTGTTAATTTTCATGTTTTGTTTTACCACCGTTCCGCTATCTAAATTGCAGAAAAGAAGAATAGCTTAGGATTTGTTTAACTACAACTTAAGTTCAATTTCTGCACTTTTTCATGTTTTCATCAGAAATAGCTATGAACATGTATACTTAAATGATATTGTTTACGTTGTTTCTTTCACATATGAATGAGAGTTTAGGAATTCTTAGCTGCTCCTAGATAATCATTCATTCACTTCTCCTCTTTTTCAGTCTGATGAAATGATTCTCCTTTGCCTTTCATCTCTGATCTTCATTCCATCCTTTCAGTAGATTGATGATTGTATCATGTGTGGCTATCCCGCTCCTTAATCCTCTTGTGACCAAGAAAACGCAACAGCAAGCCTTAATGCTTGACTCCATGCCCAATGGTTTGAAACTTATCACATCTTACCTTGCCTCTTTGCCTGAGATTTCTACCTTCCATCCAAACACAAACAAAAAACCCGTGAGCCAAAAGCTAACCTAAAATCGTCAACAAAGTTGAATCATTAAGAGAGAGCCCTCTCTGATTGCAAGTGGGCTAGAACCTGCAATCCAAAGATTGGTTTGTGGTTACCTCGGCCGTATCCCTAAACAGAAGCCTAGGGACAACCTGAGTGATAATAGAAACCAAAATGAACAGAGAACTGAACAATACTTCCAGAGGTGTTAGACTTGCTTTTCACGAACAAGGTCCATTCAGAGAGTTGGAGTTCTACTAGTGTGCCACCAAGTGTTGTAGCAGCTACAACCACCCTCTAAAATTTTTCCTTAGCTTCTTTTTGGAGCCTCCCTACTAGCCATCCTTACTAGCATGTCTTTCACTATCAAGTACATATGCTTCAACTGAGTTTCAGTGGCTTGACGGCATGTGCATGTTAGCTTGTTTATCTCCCTCCCGTAGGCTAGAATTCTCGACTTAGACCATTTGCTAGCTGAGACACTCCCCCAAAAAATTGCACAATTCTGGAGGGGAACCAGCCTTCCCTCCAGAAATTTCACAAATCAGCTGGGTAGCCTGCTGGGCTCCAGAATTGCGCAAAGTAGTCAGGTAGTCCTCCTTCAGAAAAGTGTGCAATCTGGCTCGGCCCTGCAGATCAGCCCAAAAATTGCGCAATTTTGGGAGACCGTCACGTGCTGATCTCAGAAATTACACAATCCCTCAGGGACAACCAGCCCAGCTTAGCCCAAAAACTTCACAGATTTTCATTTGAGGTTCGTAGAACAATGCATGTGCTTTCAGGTGGACCGGTTCCCTTCGAGATCGAGTAAAGTTGATTTGCATGCATGAACTACTTTTCTCGAAATAGCAAAAGGCAACATGCAAAAGGCATCCCTAGATTTGAGGGATCTATTTTTAGTAGCTGGAGGTTACATGCAAATATCATTTTAGAAACCTCCCACTAAGTGTTGCTTTTTCCTAGATTTGTGGCATGCGCGTCATAGCTTCAATATAATAAAAACTTATGAACCAGACATTGTAGAGCTCATTCCTCACATCAAAATTGCAACTCTGACATCCCACATTGCATCTAGGAGTCTTCAACACTTTCAACTTAGCTGTTTCAGGGTAAGTCTGCTTCTCATGTCTTACACCGCATTTCTGTCGCTTTTTATGCTTCACTTTGGGTAAGTGCTGTCTTCCTGATTTCAATGAGCTCTTGCTATCATTTTAATGTATGTTAGCTTGTAGAAGCACCATTTCAGTTTTCGTTCACATCTCACTATTGTCGCATGCATGACACTATTTTTGCACCAATGGTCGTCGTTGTGGTGACTCGCTTCACACACATGCATGCATTCCCATTTTCTGATTCCTACACTTACTGTTTGCATGCATCATCATTCACTCCTATTTACTCTCAATCTCACCATGCATTTAGACTTCTCATTTTTTCAGTCACTCATTGGTGGGTCTGGGCTACCTTGGCCCAGACCTTGCATTGCCCGACTAGCATTGCACATTTGTAGAATAGAAGGCTCTGCCTTCCCTCTAGAAATTGTGCAAGTCTGGCCCAACACTAGCCTTTAGATTTGCATTGCCATTAAGGGATTTTTGAGGTCTAAAATGGGCCTCCTAAGGAAATTATAAAATAATAGTGGAGATAATAAAATAAGATTAGATTACATCATCAAATTTTAGAGGGAAAAAGGAAAACCTATTTTTTAAACTCGTATTTTCAACTTATCGCGTCATGGATTTACTAAAATTTCGAGCAGAAACACTCGTTGGATGGAAATTTTGATTCCTGATCCGAGGAGTACCCATGTTGCATACTTTCGACAGACCCTGCTACACGAAAAAAGCGAAATACATGGAAAAACTATTGTAGTCATGTTTTTCATGTATTTCTCATTTTTTGTGTAGCAAGTTCAACATGAGTACTCCTTGGATGAGGAATTAAATTTTTCATCCAACAAGTACTCCCACTCGAAATTTGAGTAAAACCTTAGGGAGATAAGTTGAAAATACAAGTTGAAAAATGTAGTTTTATTATTTTATTATTTTTCAATCTTTTAACCTTTTTATTCCAAAAATGGTGAATCATCCCCCATGGTTGACATCATCATCTTGAATCCTATTGGTTCTTCTAATTTTTTTTTTTGGTTGTACATTTGTCTTAGGAGGCCCATTTTAGACATCAAAATTCCCCTAATGGAAATTCTAGAAGGCAATGCCTTGCTAGCCCAGAAACTGCGTAATGTAGTTTTCTAGTTTGCATGTCACTACTGACTGAAATTGTGCATTGCGCAGATTCAGTCCTCAAAAGGCTAGGCTAGAGTGTGCATTCCACAATTTCCACAGTCAGTCAGCCTCCCGACAACTCGGACTGTGCCTTGCATAGTTTTGGTAGTTAGTCTCTTAGCCTCCCGGAGAATTTGTGCAATCTTCACAGACAATCACATAGGTATGTTGCATGTCAGTCATTCAATTTGTTTTGGTTTTCAACTAAAAAATTTCTTTCCATTATTGTTGCTATGCCTCTAAGGATCACAGGTGTTTGTTTGCCTCAGCACAGGTACAATGGCTTCCAGGAGTGCAAAGCCAAAGATACCATTGAGAGTGCAACTGGGGATGTGGTCGATCAAGTGTCTATGATCTTGCCTATTTATGGAGACATCAAGTTGTTCATGGACAAGGATATCAAGATGAAATGGAAGAGGATTCATAACAAGAAGCACCATCAGCAACAGTATAAGGTAGCACACCTGCGTGCAAAAAATGCAAGAGGAAGGTTATTGATAGCATAGAGGCAAAACAAAGTTGCAAGTACATACAAATCTACTTGTGATGAAAGCAGCTTTGGAGATTGAGGCTATGAGGTGACAACACAACAAGAGGATTGCACAAAGGTAGAGAGAGAAACAAAAAAGAAGTTGCAGGTGTTGAAGCAAAAACTCAAGGAAGAATAGGAGTTGCACAGATGAGAGAAGGAGTTGTAGTAGGAACAGGTACAACAAGAGGCGCAACATGCACATAATGATGAAACTGCACCCATATAGGTTATAGACCCAGCCTAGCAAGTGGTTATAGACCCAGCCTAGCAAGCGGCAGGTTATAGTGATAGCTTGCATTTGCTTAAGCCTATTTTTTCTCACATGGGTACATGTACAGATTGTATGTAACATCTTGTAAAGTGAAAGTCCAAGTATCGATAGTTGAATGTAACAGTCATGTAGTAGTTGAAGAGTCATGAGGGTAGGTGAAGAGTCACAAAGGGGAATGTCAAGGGTCACCCCAATCTTTGTTATTTATAGAACCTCATAACTCATTGTAAGGGTTGTTGGTCAGCCAAGCTTCCAATAGGAGTATCTTAGAGAAAGCTTGGAGAGTATTGTAATGAGCCTTGGCTTCTCCACAGTGTAGAGCTAGTACATTCTTTGGAGGAGCAGGTGGCAATAACCGTAATGTTCCGTTATTGGGACTAGTGGTTGGTCACAGTTGTACTGTATGATTGGAACTTTCACTTCTCAATATAACGGAGCCAGCATGTTTCATGCATATGTTGTTATTGTATTTCAGTTTTCTTGGTTACTCTAATGATATATGTATCTAGTTGCTTACTTATGTATGTATAAACTCTTTTTGTATATTTATGTATGACTCTTACTGAGATGTGTTGATGGTTTAACCATCACTTTGGGTTGTTGGTTCATCTGCCTTCTAGTTTGTGATGCATCTTTGCTTGTGTGTTCCCTTCTAAGCCGCATGTTCCCACAGGTTTCCAAGGGATGCACTCACCCCACTTTCCATGTTTTATAACTATTCATGAACTTTCCTTAGCTTGTTGCACATGTCACACCCTTGCTACCAACAAGGACATCCTACTTACCTCTGCATGCAACCGCGGTCAAGGCGATGTCGTACGACCCACTGCTGTGACTCCTACACCAAACGGTCTGAGGTCTAGTTGGGACTTCTTACCGGGGAGATCCCCTAACATGTTGGTGGGTCCAACACCGTCAACAAGTAGAGATGTCTTTATTATTGTAAACATGATGTAATATTAGCTAGGAGAAATATGAAAACATGAATATTAGTGACTGTCTCATGATAAGTATGTCGAAAAAAAAAATATTTCTTTAGTTGTTCATTAAGAAATAATCAAATATATTATTTTTCAAAAGTTCAAATTTAATATAGTATGATTTTTGTATTATTTAACTCATATTTATTAATAAAAAGAGTTAAATTTAAATGGATACAATAGCAAATAAAGAACCAAAATAGCACCAAAATTTTATATCTTTATTACTAGAACAAAATTCACTTACATTTTCAAGGGATAACTTCCAATAGAACAAATCCCCAACTACAAGTAACTTCACAAGATTTATTTTATATTTCTTGATCCTCATGTTTAGAGAGGGAAATTTCTAATTAAATTTGGTAAGAGTTGTTATAAATATTAAAGTTAAATTGCTTGAAAATCTCATAACTTAAATTTTATAAAAAATAGAAATTTTTAAGTTATATTAAATCTAAATTAATTATAAAAAATTCTAGCTTAAGTTTTTAAAACTTAACAATATGTTAAATTTTATAAACCAATATAGATCCATCTTAACAATGGATTTACCAAGAGCCAAGAGGGACCGAATCTCATTATATGAAAATCTCTTGTTAGAACGTAAAACTTGAGAAAGGATGTACATGCCAAAAGATTTAATCTATTTTAGTGATTGATAAATCCGTGATTAAAATGGATTTATAGTATTGGTTTTCTATCTTTATATATATAGAATGACCATAGTGTAATTTTCATTGGTTAAATTGTATTTTTAATAATTTATTATTATTAAATATTTTATATTAAAAACTAAATGAGTTACAAATTAGAAGTAACTAAATTATTTTACCTTTAATTATTTTTTCCTTGTGAGTTTTGAAATATTTTACTAATTAGGTTAGAATGAATATTAATGAACTATATAAGCAATTGAAAAATATCTATCATAAGCTTAAATTCATAGTTTCAACCATACTAAACTTTGTAATTTATAAAAATATCTTTGCATTTTTTTTTAAATTAAGTTGTTTTGCATGCAATTTCATATATAATTTTTTTTATATAAGTTCACTAGTACATAATCTATAATAAATATTATTTCATAAAATAAACATCGCGATGATAACCATCTAAAAACTGTTGTAGCTGTTGCAACAACTCCAAAAATTTCAAAATCATTAAAATTTTCGGAGACCCTGTATCGTGTGAGAATTTTCCACACCTTAGGAATCTGTTCAAAAGCTCGCCAAATTAGAAAAGCCTCGTAAGGACCTAGAGTTTCCTGCTAAGTTAAGATAAGTTGCAAATCCAGTTCAAGCAAGTCAGTTGTAGCTTCAAAATGTGACGCTTTCAATAAATTGCGACTATTGCGAACCTTGCGACCCATAAGTCACTAACTGATGAGCCCCAGAAATGGGTAATTATATGGGTTCATTTTGCCTCCTAAATTAGCTTAATCCATCATTCTCATAGTTTATTGCATTTTTTATTATATTTATGCTAATAAAGTGAGTTGGGTTAGTCATTATGCCATGAAGTCTAATGTCTGCTTTATGCAATTTTTTTTTCAATTTTGAGACAAAGTCAAAGTTTTAATGAGCATTCAGCAACCAATATTCGAGGAAGACAAGGGAGAGGATTTACAGGAGGGTGTCCCCCTCATTAATGACTCCCTACTTAGAATCCTCCTTCAAAAATCTCGAAGCACAAGCAACCACATCATTGCATCAAAGAGGCAGTCGAGCAAGTGAAGAGTAATTGCTATCTATCTCAAGTCTTAGGAGCCAAGCCTCCTCAATTTTAGGAGAACTGTTGGGAGTTCCATTTGTATAAATAGAGAGACCTAGGGCCTCATTAGGTTGTTGGATGTTAGTCAAATTTTCACACTTTTGTTGCAGTTCTTGCTCAGCTCATTTCGAGCTTACTTTTGTGAACAATTTTATGTAATGTGACTATTATTTTGATAATGGAGATGAAATATTTTATAAGCTAGCACTGAGTTCTTTCAGAGGGCTGAAGCTCTTGGGTTAGGGCCCAACTCAAGCTACCCATCACTACTTGTTTGGTATTTATATGTCTTGTTGCAGTTCATGAATTAGTTGCTGTTAGATAGATTTCTTCCTTAGTAAAATAGGTTTTTTTTGGTGATTTACATAGTTGTTTCCATTTCGGTTTGCTGAAGTAGGTTAAGTAGTGATAGGAAAAAGATACAAAAATTCCATCAACAGAGCCTTGACCTCCTTTCCTCCCTTTGGGACCATGAACTGTGTTGACACCTAATCCTTGTGATTGGGTGAATTTATGTAAATAGATAAATAAGAAATATGAACAGTCATCGGGAGATGAACTGAACAGTCTCTCCCTCATGTATATAATGAAGATCTACCTGATGGAATAGAACACATGAATCATTTTTGTCTTATGGAGTTACTGCCTGGCCTGACTTGGTATCAGAGCCAGCTCCTCTTTTTAGCTCTTATGTCCCTTGTAACTCCCTAGTCTGCTCTCCATATAGAAGCGTTGCTCCTCCATGCAATTAGCTACCCATATAATTAGCTGCTCCTGATGCTGCCTGCACTACTCCTCCATACAATTAACACTCTCTGGCTCTCTGGACTGTCCATAAATGTTTTCTGCCATTATCGTAAGCCCATACAGTCCGTTTGAGGAATTATTCCAATCTGTATGTCTGTCTCTCTATTCTTTTGATCGGTTCAGTCTTTGGTCTTTGAGACACTAATATGCAAATTAAAGTGCTCTTTTGCTAAGGTGATTCTTACTGATACCAGTCATTAGCTTCCAGTCATAAACGTATATGCTCCGGTATTTTTTTAACGCTAGCCAACTGACCAAGCTCAGAAGCTGATTCACATTGAGCATTTCTGTGGTAGGAATCTGGTTCGAATCCCATTCGAACTGTAATCCCCACAACAGAAATGGCACTATTTTCAGGAATTCGATGTGTGCTCGGAGGGACGTCGATTGTTGGTCTCCTAATCTCGAAGGGTTCGTTGTTTGTTGCAAGGTCTTTTCCCATAAAATTGGCCCGAGTTCACGAGATTTGAACTGTTTTCAAGTGCTCCTTGTTGTTTTTTTTCTTCTCTGCATTAGTGTATGGTATATTTTCCAAAACTTCATATGATATTGATATCAAATTTCATTTTGTCATATATATATATATATATATATATATATGATGGTTGGCATATAAGGGGGCCGACATCAAAGAAGATGAATGTGACATGAATCTTGAGTGATAGGTGGAGCTAAGTGCTACTTCTAGTGTGGATATGTCATGAATTGTATTGAAGTTTTATAGTATATACGTTGAGATTAGGTTGGTGAAGACCAAATTCAGATAGCTTTGTTGCCTTTTGATGTAAAACAAT
The DNA here is from genome assembly GCA_000404065.3 of Pinus taeda. Taxonomy (NCBI): domain Eukaryota; kingdom Viridiplantae; phylum Streptophyta; class Pinopsida; order Pinales; family Pinaceae; genus Pinus; species Pinus taeda. The sequence goes on along the minus strand of APFE031392217.1, from coordinate 139,579 downwards.
TCAAGAATGTTGTAGAAAAATGATGAGTATGAAATTTGAATTTTTTTTAGAATGCATAGCTGATCTATGTTTTATATTTTCATTAAAGACAAAGACTGTACATGGAGAAAATGCCCTTTTGAAATGTAAAAAAAAATAATTACCCCCAGAAGTACAATTTTACTGTATATTGGCAGAAGTATTTTTCTATTAAAAGAAGTTTTTTTACAGAATGCATTCAATCATATCCATGGTGGGAATAGTTCTCACTGGCAAGGAGAACTATCCTGAATGGTCTCGGATGATAAAACACACCCTCATTTTCAATGAGTTACGGAAAGGAGTGTGTGTCGGAGACAGAGACAATGAACCAGTTAACCTACCTCAGACAAAGAGCTTATCATTTGGGAAAACAAGAACAACAAAGCTTATGCATTAATTGCAACATCTGTAAATGAAGAGGTGAGTCACCATATTTCATCATATTCAACTACCTTTGAAGCCTTACAAAAGCTGAAAGAACTCTATGACACACATTCTACACTTGAAGTTGTTCAACTCATGATTAAACTCTTCACTCTTGAACTGCAAAATAATGATCCTCTTGCTCTTGCATCTGAAGTAAAGTATATAATGCATGATATCAAATCCACTAAGGTTGAATTGGATATTCCTCTTATCGCTTTTCTCAAGGCACTTTATCCTTCTTACTCCAATTACCTTGAGTCATTGCAAGCAAATAGAAATCTCAAAGATATAACCTTTGGCTCTCTTGTGAAAAAGTTTGCTGAAAGAGAGAAAGCTTTTGGAAAGAAGACAACCTCTAAATCTTCTGAAGAGGCTATGTGCCTTGATCATAAATAAAAGCATCATGCTCAAGATTCTATAAGAGGAAGAGGTGGTCGAAGAGGAAGAGGAAGATATTTCAGAGGCAGGAGGGGCAGACATTCTCAAGGAGAAAAGGCAGATTTGCACTGCATACATTACAAAAGAAATGGATCACATGATGCCTCTACATGCAAGCTACCATGGGACAAAATTGAGCAGAAAAGGAACCAACAAAAATGTAAACTGATGATACAAACAAAGGTAAAGCACTTGAATCCTCTCACTATGTTGTGGCACAATGTAACATTGGAGTAAATGAAGATTCATTCAATGCTTCACTTGCTTCTTGGAAAAATGATTGGTTGCTTGATTCAGGAGCAACCTACCACATGACTCAAAGAAAAGATTTTTTTGAAGGTTTCACTGACAATGTTGATGGAGCAGTATACTTTGCAGACCAATAAAAAATCAAGCCATCAGGGCTTGGCACAATAAGGCTTAAACTGCCTAGTCTTCCAGACTTTCTTCTACATCATGTTCTATATCTCCCACAGCTCAAGAGAAACTTGTTGTCCTTGGTCCACATCCACCAGCAAGGTCACTCCATTCATATGTTTTATGGAAAGCTTGAGGTAAGAAAAGCATCTGACCACTCACTTGTCATGAGGGGAATAGAAGAAGAAAGGCTTCTCAAGCTGCAAGGAACCTCTGCTCTTACACAACATTTCTCATACAATTCTCATCAAGAAGAAGGTACACTTCCATCAAGTTGATTATGTCATGCTAGATTTGGACATTTGAACTATGATAGTCTCTGCTTATTGAAGAAAAATGGTGTTGTTGGTTTGCCTACAATTCCTAGGAAACTTAAGCAATGTGATGCTTGCATTCTAGGAAAGCATAAAAAATAGTGTTTTCATGATTCACATTCAAGAGCACATAGAAAACTTGAACTCATTCATTTAGATTTATGTGGTCCAATGCCTATTCCTTCTGCAAATGGAAATAAATATATCATGACATTTATTGATGGCTATACTAGAATGTGTTGGGTTTATTTGTTGAAGAACAAATCTGATGCTTTTCAAACATTCAAGAATTTTCATAAATGGATTGAAAATGATGCACAATCTCATATTGGGTCTATTTGCACTGATAATGGAAAAGAATACACATCAAATGAATTTGAAAGCTATCTTCGCCAACATGGGATCAAACATCAAACAATTGTGCCTTATAATCCCCAACAAAATGGTGTAGCTGAAAGAATGAATAGGACAATCTTAAATATGGTACGATCCATGCTTTTCTTCAAAAATGTAAAGATAATGTTTTGGGTTGATGTTGTTGTATGTGCTGCATATATAAAGAATAGATTTCCATCTAATGCTATAAGAAACAAGACTCCATATGAAATGTGGTATGGACATATTCCTTCGGTAAAGCATCTCGGGGTCTTTGGTTCCACCTGTTATGCCTTGATACCAAAGGTACATAGAAACAAACTTGGTGCTAAAAGTCGTAAGTGTATCTTTCTGGGGTATTCAAATACCTCCAAAGCATACTCCCTGTATGATGAAGTATATAAGAATTTTGTTGTATCTAGAGATGTAATTTTTCTTGAATCATCCAAAATTGACAATGTTGTTGAGCGGAAAATTGATCACTTGGATAGATTCGCAAAAGCAAAATCATTTCATGAATTTGATAATCAGATTCCACATCTTGAAGGGGGGATTCCTATACTAGATCAACAGGTGGAATCTTCTTCTGAAGAACACTCTCTCCCGCATAAAACTCCAACAACAGATGATGCTTTAAGTGACGTGATTGATAAAATTGGGAGACTCAATCTTGATTCAATCCCAACTCAATCAACGAAGCAACCTGGACCATCTGAAAAATGCCCCCCAAAGTGGCTGACAAAGACACTTGAAAGTGTTCATCATGATGAAGTTGGAAAGACAGGAACTAGAAATTCAAACCAACAAAATGGAGGTGATGTGGATGACTCTAATTCACCTGTCGATATGGATGTTTTTTATTATTGTGAATTGAACTTGTCTATAGATTTTGAACCAACTTCCTTCAAAGAAGTTGCTTCTCATGATGAATGGAAAGAAGCAATGCAAAAGGAGTATGATGCCCTCATATAGAACAACACTTGGAAGCTAGTTGATCCTCCATTAGGAACCAAACCAATTGGCTGCAAGTGGGTCTACAAGAACAAGTATAAAGCTGATGGGTCACTTGACAAGCACAAAGCTAGGCCTGTGGCAAAATGTTTTGCACAGAAGGAAGGGGTCGATTATGAGGAGACATTTTCCCCATAGCAAAATGGGCTACCATCTGGACACTCTTTGCACTAGCAGCTCAGAACGGTTGGAAAGTCCACCAAATGGACGTAAAAATTGCTTTCTTAAATGGAGATCTAAAAGAGAATGTTTTTATGTCCCAGCCTGAAGGATTTGCTGTGAAAGGACATGAACATAAAGTATGCAAACTGGAGAAGTCCTTGTATGGCCTCAAACAAGCACCGCGAGCCTGGTATGAAAAACTAATTGAGCATCTTCTAAAACTCAATTTCAAACATTATTATCTTGATGATGCAACTTTATTTGTCAAGAAAGTTGGCAAAACAGTTGTATATCTTGTGGTATATGTAGATGATCTTTTGATGACAGGGAACAATGAAAGCGACATTGCATCCATAAAGAAGGAATTGGGGAAAAGTTTTGAAATGACTGATTTGGGCTATGTTCATTACTATCTTGGCATTGAAGTAACCCAACATCCAAAGTCCATATTTCTTTCTCAAAAGAAAGACATTGGAGATCTGTTGAATAGGTTTTGCATGACAGAGTGCAATCCTCTAACTACTCCAATGGAACAAAACTTAAAGCTCGCATCTATTGAAGGAAAAGAATTTGAGGATGCAACATAGTATGGACAACTTGTAGGAAGTCTCAACTACCTGACTACTACCAAACCAGACATTCCGTTTGCTGTTGGAATCCTCTCCACGTTTATGCAAAAGCCTTGTGAGGGACATTGGTCTACTACAAAAAGAGTTCTAAGGTACTTGAAGGGAACTCAAGACTTTGGAATCAAGTATACACAAGTGGACGACTTCAGCTTGATTGGATACTCCGATTCAGACTTCGATGGAGACAAAGAAACTGGGGTATCAACTTCAGGATATGCTATGAGTCTTGGATCAAGAGATGTCTCCTGGAGATCATGCAAATAATTAGTTCCAGTAGATTCCACGACAGAAGCAGAATACGTGGCAGCAGCTGAAGCAACAAAAGAAATTGTGTGGCTCAGGAAAATTCTTGAAGATTTGCAGGTGAAACAAGTACAATCAACTCCACTCATGATTGACAACACCTCTGCAATAAAGTTGGCCAAGAATCCAAAGTTCCATGATCGTACAAAGCACATCAATACTAAATATCATTTGATCCGACATCATGTTGACGCCAAAACAATCCATCTCCATCATTGTTCCACAAATGAGCAAATTGCAGACATCTTCACCAAAGCGCTTGGAAGAGAAAAGCTTGAAAGATTCAGAACGATGCTTGGACTCACCAACATCCCTTCAGATTAAGGGGGGGAATGTTGACACCTAATCCTTGTGATTGGGTGAATTTATGTAAATAGATAAATAAGAAATATGAATAGTCATCGGGAGATGAACTGAATAGTCTCTCCCTCATGTATATAATGAAGACATACCTAATGGAATAGAACACATGAATCATTTTTGTCTTATGGAGTTACTGCATGGCCTGACAAACTGAGGTCAAGATTCTGCTTGCTACCACAAAACACAGTTTTGCCTTCTCCATGCAATTTTTGGTGTCATAGCTTGATTTAGAGGTTAATGCTTTGCTTCAGATCCATTTTTCCACGCTCATTTCTATTTTTGCAATAAATCTCCTTCCATTCTTTCCTTTCCATATAGCATTGTTCAGCATTTTATTTTCCTAGATCAGAATTTAGGTTAACATGAGATACAGTTATATTTTTTGGTGCAGCTAGTTTCTTTGCTCGCTTTGTTTCAGAGTTTGATTTACAACTCTCTTGCAGTACATCTCTACTCATTATAAGTCAATAAATCAACCATCACCATCTCTCTTTGCTACATGTTCCACAAGTCATTCACAACCCCTCATAAATCTGCCCTAATTTTCTACATTTTTTTCATAAACTTTCCTCTCGTCTCTTCAACAAATCCAACCATCATTCCCTTCCCTAATCCTCCTTGATGAACCTCAGACACCTTAACCCATCCTTTTAAGTCTTTAGTTACCCTTTCCAACCATTTTCCCACCTTTAAAACCTCTAAAACAACCCTCAACATCCTCCTGTATGTCCTCCTGTAGATCCTCCTGTAGATCCCCTGCAACCTCCTATAGAATTTCTTGTAGGTGACTTTTTGAAGTCTTGTTGTAGGGAAAGCCTCTAGAATGTTACCAGGGGCCTCCTAGGACCCCTCCACACCTTCCTACACCTATGCAAATTCCAAATTCACCTCCATCACCACCTAATCATTACCACATCCATAAACAGATAAATTACATGCATGAAAATTTCAAGGGGCCTCCTAGGACCCCTCCACACCTTCCTACACCTATGCAAATTCCAAATTCACATCCATCACCACCTAATCATTGCCAAATCCATAAACAGATAAATTACATGCATGACAATTTCACATAAAGCACATAAAAATCCAAAAAGATGTTTTTTTCTCATTTCCTTCTAGAAATAACTTGAATAGATGTATTTTACTTCCTCAATAGGTAATGACATTTATTTCATAGGTTTTCATCTCTCTTTCTACAAAAGCAGGGTTAGTTTTTAAATTAAGGTTTGCTAGGTATTGCTTTACATTCCAGTCTTCTTTCTCTTTCTGCAAGTAGAATAGCCTGTATAGAGTAAGCTTTCCTTTCTTTCATCACATTTAAAGCTTCTTCTAGAATTCATAGAAGTTGGCTTGAGCTCCTAGTGATCTTGCGCAAGCTGACCAAGTGACATCCTGCAGTAAGAACTAGTACTTGTGCATACAGCACCGTCGCTTCCAAGTTTGTTACGAACTACCAGGTTGATAAAAGTAAAGTAGGAAGCCCTAGGAGTTGCAGCATTATTGCTGCAATACTGGTGCTCTCCACTTTTTAATGCTATTGCTGGGGAATCATCAGAGTATTTTGTGATTACTATTTTCTTCTATTTTCTATTGCAACATTCTGTTAAGTAGTTTATTTCAACAAAATTAGAGTAGTTGTTTCTTTCAAATTCTGCATTTCCTTGCTTTCATTTGAATTATGCAATTTCCATTTCAACAAAAGTAGATTAGTCATTTCCTCACTTTCATTTCAATTCTGCAATTTCCATTTCAGAAAAAGTAGATTAGTCACTTCCTTGCTTTCATTTCAATTCTGCAATTTCCATTTCAGCGAGTTCATTTTAGTACTTGCAATTTGTTTTTTCAATCAATTTCAGTTTTGCAAGTACAAGCAGAAAAAAACAAAAATTACCCAAAAAGATATTTCCTTTCATGTCTCGTAGGAACAGAGATAATTCAGGAAAATTCCTACCCAACACCCCCACCACATCACAAAGCCACCCTTCTCTCTTCTTCGGTGGCAGTGATCCAGAAGAACCTTTAGGGGAACAACCAGAGATATTTGAAGAACCTATAGGAAAAGAAGAGGAAGAAAACATCCCTCTTGCGACAATGGCTGAGAACAGAAATGTTAGGGGGAATGGAGAAAGAGTAGAGGGTACCTTTCCCATCTGAGAGACCAATGGAAACACTAAAATGAAGAACATAAACCCTTCAACCCTACCACACTTCCATGGATTGACTACAGAAGATCCTGACACCTTCTTGTTTGAGTTTGTTGTTATCTGTCGAACCTATGACTATGCAGAAGATGAGCAAAAGTTGAAACTATTTCCTCCTACTCTCAAGGATACAACATTGCGCTGGTTCATGGGGTTACCTGGCAATAACATTACAACTTGGGATCAGATGTAGCAAGCCTTTAATAACAAATATCAAGACTATTGTAGGACAAAAGATACCAAGGAATAAATCTTCCAAATGACTATGGGAAGTGATGAATCTTTGGAAGATTATGAAGAGAGGTTCCAGCTCAGTTACAAAAGGGCCAGGTGCACACTTGACCCAAAATCTCTGAAGTTGGTCCTGCTCAGGGGAATTTCGGAAGACCTTCTAGACACCCTCCATTTACTAGCTGGGGGATACATCTACCAACTACCTTATGAAGACATAAAGACTATTTTTAGAAACCATTCTAGGACAGCTAGAAAGAGAGGTAGGGGGAGTCAACCCATAGCCAGTACCTCCTCATCCAGTTCATCCCTCAAAGGTGAACTTGGAAACATGCTGGAAGACTTCAAGAGTGAGATGTTGTAGACTCTTGCCATGCAAATGGATACCTTGCATATCAAAACGAAACAAGAGGAAGCAGAGAGGGCTTTGGCCATTTTTTGTCCTAGGTGCACCAGAAGGCATCCTAGGAACGAATGTCCATTGAACTCTATAGAGGTTTGTTCAGTCTGTAAAGAAGATCATTCTACAAATAAGTGCCCTTCCTTGCTTGGACTTAAAGTAGTATATCAAGGGGCCGAAGGAGCCACTAAACCACTCTATTTCATGAACCAAAGGAGGCCACATGGACCTAGACCATACTAGCAGGGAATGCAAGGGACTTCTCAAGCATACTACAACCCCAATCAAGCCACTTCCATACCTTCTTAGGGTCCCCCTACTCATCCTTCCTAGTCCACACCTCCTCCTTGGTCATATCCATCTCATATCATGCCCAACTAGCCTCTCATTCATTTCACTCCTATGCTTAGCCACAACTTCAGTGGAATGCATCTCATCAGGGGTGGAGGCCCTAGTACAACTCTCCTCCCACTCTTTTGCCTCCACCACTTGCTCAACCGCAACAATTAGCTCCTGCTCCACCAAGGCAACTCCAAATGCCTGCTCAACTGAACCTGAACCCGAACAACAGACAGACTAAGCAAGTATATAGTGGAGAACCATCATGCCCAACCTATGCTGTGGAGATTCAGGAGATTAACCCGTAATTTGGGAAGGTTCTCCCAGATAGCCAGCCTCCCCCTATGGAGGATGAGGAAGATAAAGAGGAAAGTAAACCTAAAGCAATTCCACCCTTTCTTGAGAGACTATCCGGGACAACACAACCTACCCCAGAAGAGACTGAACTTCTAAGAGAATTGAAACAATTATGTGTAAAGATACCACTTCTCCAAGCCATAAAGGATGTGCCCATATACAATAGGATGATTAAAGAGAAGTGCTTCAGGCATCCAGGCAGGCACAAGAGAGATGCCCCAACCATCAATGTCATAGGACAACTATCCGACCTAATGCTGGGACAGGTAATCTGTCTAAAATATCTAGACCCTGGAAGCCCAGTAGTTGATGTCCACATCAATGGCACCATGATCCCCCATACCCTGATTGATCTAGACGTTGCCATTAATGTGATGACAAAGGACACCATGCTCAAATTCAACCTCTAGGGATCCTTGAGGAAGACCACGATAGTACTGCAACTAGCAGACCACTCCACCGTGACCCCAGAAGGGATTGTGGAGAATGTGATGGGCTCAATTGATTCTTGGGAGTACCCTATTGATTTCCTAGTTCTCCAGCCGAAGGCAAAGCTCACTGGGTATCCTCTCATCCTGGAAAGACCCTGGTTGGCTACTGCAGATGCCTACATCAACTGTCAAGCTGGGAACATGACAATCAAGAACAGGCATATGTCCAAGTAGCTAATCCTATTCCCTCCTACCCAACCTTTGCTAGAACATGATCTACCTCTTTGGTTGGAGGAGGAGGATGAGGATGAAGTCTATGCTGCACCACTATGTGCAGTAGAAACTACCATGGGGGGGAATCATAGGTTGAGGATGATGTCATTGAAAATTTAATTCAGAATCCGCCCCCTAGTATTTTTCCATTAGAAGATCTAGTGAAAGAAACCCAAGACAATCCATTAGCTGATCTCTGTGTGGCCAACCCAACCTCTCTCCATGTTAAGAATATAGAGTTCAGCCCAGAAAGAACATTGAAAATCAACTCATCCCTATCCATTTCCCAAGAGAAGGAACTATGTAGCTTATTGAGAAAACATTTATATGCCTTTGCCTGGAGCTATAAGGAGATGAAGGGAGTACACCCTTCAGTTTGTACTCATCAGATTTACATTAAATAAGATTGCAGACCAGTGAGGTAGCCTCAAAGGAGGATGAATCCAACCCTTAAAGACATTGTCAAGGAAGAATTGTAAAAGTTACTGGATGCAGGATTCATGTACCCCATCTCTGACAGTGAATGGGTCTCTCCTTTGGTGCTAGTGCCAAAGAAAAATGGTAAGTGGAGAATCTATGTCGATTATCGGGAACTGAACAAGGCCACTAAAAAGGACCATTTTCCTTTGCCCTTCATAGATCAAGTGTTAGATGGTCTGGCGAGAAAAAAGTTTTTCTCCTTCCTAGATGGGTTCAACGGGTACAATCAAACCCAAATCAGCTTGGAAGACCAAGATAAGACCACTTTCACTTGTCCTTGGGGTACCCTTGCATATAGGGTCCTTCCTTTTGGTTTGTGCAATGCTCCCGCCACTTTCCAGAGAGCAGTATTGAGTATATTTTTTGAACTGGTTCATGATGCAGTGGAAATATATATGGATGATTTTACTCCTTATGGTTCTACCTTCAAGGAAGCTTTATCTAACCTGAGAAAAGTTTTGGACAAGTGTAATGAAATAAATCGGTCCCTCAGTCCGGAAAAATGTGAATTCTTGATGACTGAAGGGACCGTGCTAGGTCATGCAATATCTCAACAAGGATTGCAGATGGACCCCAACAAAATTGCCATCATCCAAAGGGTCCCACCTCCTCAAAAGGTGAGAGATGTCCAAAGTTTCCTAGGCTTGGCGGGATATTACAGAAGATTCATTAAAGATTTCAGTAAGTTAGCCTCTCCATTGTTTGGTCTTTTTGGAAAAGATGTCAAGTTCATATGGACTAAAAACTGTCAAGAAGCCCTAGATACCTTGAAAAGAAAATTGGTGGCTGCCCCAATTTTGAGAGGCCCAAACTCAGCCTTACCTTTCCAAATTCACGTAGATGCCTCAAACAAAGAAATAGGAGCAACCTTAGGGCAATTTGATGAAAATTTACCTTATGCCATATACTTCACAAGTAAAAATTTGTCAAAGGCAGAGTTAAACTACACAGTAACTGAGAAGGAACTCCTAGTTGTAGTGCACTTCTTAAATAAATTCAGACATTACATCACAGGCTATCGAACCTTTGTACACACTGATCATGTTGAAATTAGGTATTTAATGAACAAACCAGATGTAAATTATCGCATTATTAGGTGGTTGCTTTTATTGCAGCAGTTTGATTTATTCATTGTTGATAAGCCTGGTAAAGAGAATGTTGTTGCTAACTTTTTGTCTAGAGTAAATTTGCCTGCAGGTGAGGAAGGAATGGTGGATGATCAAATGCCCGATGAACACATTTTTGCTATCTCAGTACTCTCTCCGTGGTTTGCTGATATAGCAAATTACTTGGTTTCAGCACAATTCCCACCACACTTGTCCTCAAAAGAGAAGAGCAAGATCATGAGAAAAAGTGCCCTTTCACCTGGATTGGGGGCAATCTCTTCAAACTTGGCCTAAATAAGATCTTGAGAAGATGTGTCAGGGAGGAGGAAGTTTTTGACATTCTCCTAACCTGTCATGACGGGCCTTGTGGAGGCCATTTTGCAGCAAAGAGGACTGCCTTCAAAATTTTGCAAGCAGGTTACTATTGGCTCAATATTCATCAAGATGTGAAGAGATATACCAGTGAATGTGATCAGTGCCAAAGGATGGGGAAACCTACTCCAAAGGATGAGAAGCCCATGCTACATCCAGTGACTTTTGAGCCATTTGAGAAGTGGGGCATGGACTTTGTGGGTCCTATCAACCCTCCTTCAAAACAGAAACAATACATCATTGTATGCACTGATTATCTGAAAAAATGGGCAGAAACGAAGGCAATCAAGGTAGCAATAGAAGAAAAAGTAGGTTAGTTTTAAAGAGAGAACATATTCTATAAGTTCAGGTATCCAAGAGAACTAGTTATAGATCAAGGCAGTCAGTTCACTTCCAATTTGATTGAAGACCTACTCGCACATCATAAAATCAAGCACAAGACTTCCACCCCTTACCATCCACAAGCCAATGGACAGGTGGAAGTCACTAACAGAGATTTGGAAGGAATTTTGACCAAGGTAATGAGCAACAACAGAAAATATTGGGTAGACCAATTGGTTGAGGCCACCTAGGCCTACAACACCACATGGAAGACCACCACTGGGTTCACACCCTATGAACTGGTCTATGAGAAGAAGGTTTTGTTGTCAATAGAATTTGAATACAATACACTAAGGATGGCAGCTCAGCTAGACCTAGACCTCAGCCATGCATAAAGGGAAAGGCTACTCCAACTCAATGGATTGGATGAACAAAGATTGCAGGCTCTTCTCCACACAGAGGTAGTCCAGCTTCAAAGTAAAATATGGCATGACAAAAATATCAAGGAGAAGGAATTTAAAGAAGGCGATTGGGCACTGCTCTATGACTCAAGGTATAAAGATTTCAAGGGCAAGTTGAGGACAAGATGGCTGGGACCCTACACTGTAGAGAAATGCAATGACAATGGTTCAGTTATGAGTAGAACCATTGATGAGGAAGCCATCCCCATGCTTGTCAATGGACGTAGGTTGAAAATCTACAAGAAGCCCCTCTCTAAGAGAGTTTTGAAGACCTGAATAAGACAGTGCTGGTAGTGGAGTAGGTCTCAGCCTCCACTCCATCCACTCACTGAGAGAAAAAAAGAAAAAATAATAAGGACTCAGGTGAAAACCTCTATGAGGCACTTGAGTCCCATCATTGGGTTGAAAACCTCTTTTGAGGAGGCCTAGTGATGACAAAAACAAAGAGAGAGAGAGAGAGAGAATAAGATCCTTGGGTGGAAACCTCCCTTGGAGGCACCCAGGGCAGGCAAGTAGGGTGAAAACCTCTCGGAGGCACCCAAGGCACACAAGCATGGTGAAAACCTCTTGGAGGCACCCTAGTTGTCTTTTCAAAACAAAAACCCAAGAAAAAAGGGAAGAGAAAATTGACTTTTAAAATGCATTGCAGGTTATAGGTGGACCACATGAAGCAAGAGGAAATGCCACAGAGCCTATTACACATCCTCCATACTCTTCTCCATCGTTTCTAACCTCTTTTTCACCTCTCTGTGTTTTTTTCTAAAGACTGTGTATCCTAGAGAAGGCCCTGTGTGTTCTACAGGAGGCTCCTGTAGAAATCACAAAGAGCCCGAAACAACTTCTAAAAACAGTTTGAGGAGTTGGGGATTTTCCTGTAGGGCATGTAGGCCATCCTACAACTATCCACCATCCTAAACCTCCATCCCACACCTGCACCACCTCATTCCCATTGATTTCTTTCCTTCCTATAGCAAAAACACAAAAACCAGTTTTAAAAAAAATAAGGAAATAAAAGGAATAGCACATCCACAACTCACCTGAAGCTTACCAGATCCCTCTCCATTGCCATGAGGATCTTCAGTAGCATCCTCACAACTCCTAGCACAAGAATCAGCTAAAAATTTTAGAGGGAGAAGTATCTACAAGAGCTCCTGTAGGATTTCCTGTAGCAGCTGATCCCCTTAAAATCAAGCTCCAACAGCAAAATAGGTGCAGCCACAGGAATGCAGAGGATGTTTGAAGTAAGATTCAGCTAAAGGGCATCGGTACAAAATAAACAAGCCACATATCAAGAAGCAAAGAGCATATATTAGAGGGGATATAGGCATGCAACACTGAAATCCGAGCATGTAGCAGCAACAGAACCATGCAGCACCGCAGCACGAGCATTCGACTTGTAGGTAAGTGTCTAACCCTCTCCTTTGTTGCATCTATATAATTCAAAAATTGTAGGAACGAATGAAATGGTTGGGATTAAACTAGAAAGGGGGATAGTTAACAGTCCACCCTCATCCAGTTCAACTGTGCTCATTCGGAGATCCCACGCACGTGTGCCTAGTCAACTCACAAAAAATCCAAAAAGACAGGTAGTGGCAGGTGTATAAACTCTGATGCAAATGATGGTAAGTGATCGCAGGCAGAAGGCATAAAGACTCATGATGACACAGCAGTGGGGACCAATGGTATGAATAATGGCAATGTACCCTTTTTTCCACGTCACATCATCGCCGAAAATATCTCTAGTAAGCATAAGTACTCTCTCTCGAACTTATTCACCACCTTTGTTTCCATTTTATCATCATCCCCGCAACTGTAGCAAGCTCCATACCACCTCCATAGCCTCAAAACCATCGCTCTCTGTCGTTTTCAGAACTCCTCTTTTCAGGTTCTACAGGAGCAGTAACAGGTTCTATAGTAGAACCTCTAGCCATTTCTACAGGAGGGCCAATAAGCAGTTTTACAGGAGAAACACGAGATTTTCACTCAAATTTGGGCCTGAAGAGGTAGGCTATGTACAAACTCACCTTGGATATTCATATATACAAGGAGTGATGCAATTTTAGGGAAGTCTGAAAAAGAAGAGGAATTGCATTTAAAAAAAATTCTGCCTATTTCTTAAAGAAAAACACAGTTTTTTCTCTGTTTCCTATTTTTGCAAAAAAATTGTTGTCTCTTTCTTTGCCTGAGGTATTCTAAAATATTATAAACATAATGAAAGGGGGATTCATGAGGAAGGAACCCCTAAATTTAATCAGGTTCCATGAACATCCCGAGGTAGTAGCCATTTTTACTAGAGCCAATTGGATGCCATTATTCGAAAAATTTTGAGGGTATGATGAAGACGTAACTCAGGAGTTTGCCCTTTCCTTGGTACCCCACTCAAAGATCCATGTCACTATTACTTTCAGAGGTCTCACCATGGAAATCAACCTAGAGTTTATCAATAGGGTTACCAGTCTTCCACTTGAACTACCCTAGAGCAAAGATGAAAAGCCACTGGGTCAAGTTACCAAGAAAACCTTCTTCCAACCAAATGAGCATCCTGTAGAGGACAAAAATGGCATCAAAAGAACAAGCATACCTTACCCTTGGGATGAGGTCAATTACCAAATTATCAAGTACATTTCTTATGAAGGGAGGTATAACATAGTTTATGGTTACACTTTCATACTTCTGCATGAGCTGAGATATGGCATGGATATTCCCACACCCCAAAAACTCAACGTTCCCTATTTTCTCCTACAGTCCCTTATAAACTCCAGCATTAAATTGAAGGCAGGAGGTCTAGATCAATTGGATCACCATGGACTAATTAAACTGCTGGTGGAAGAAGCCCTCCACACCTTCACAATACCCATAGCCGAGGAGATCTTTAGAAATATGACAAGAGAAGATGATATAAAAGCCCTCACATATGACCTCAGTCCTTATGAAAGTGAGGGGGAAGAACACAAAGGGGAAGATGATGAGGAAACCAACACAGAGAAGGAAGAACCTAAAAAAGGGAAGGAAGAGACTAAAACAGAGGAGAAAAAGACCAAAGCAGAGAAGAAGGAACCTAGGACAGAAGAGAAAAAGACTAAAACAAAAAATAAAAAGACTAAACTAGAGAAGAAAAAGACTGAAGTAGAGAAGGCAAAAACTAAACAAGATGAGAAGGAAACCAAAACAGAGCTAGAGGAAACAAAGCTAGCAGAGGTAGAAAAGACAAAAGAAGAGGAAAAAAGGGGAAATAAGACAGAAATGTCTCCTGAGACACTAGAAAGGGAAGCAACAGCTATTCTTGCTACCCTCAACACCCCAGTTAAACCAAAACAAAAGAGGAAAAGGCAACCATCAATGTATTTCAGGGCTCGAAAAAGCACAAAAATAAAAATAGGGAAACCACAGCCATCCTCAAAAGAGCCTATCATAATTGAAGATTCCCCTACTTTCAAAAGGGAAGAATCTCCATCCGAAACCCCCATTACTTATGAAAGAGGAAGTCCTAGATCTTCCACTTGGAAGGAAAGAATAAAACTACAGGACTCAAAAACAATCCTACAGGAGGCACATATTGTTCTACAGGAGACTGAGAAACTTGAGAAAATGGTAGAAGAGCAGACCAAGGGGAAGGATGAAATAGTAGAGACATAATAACCTGACCCCCAACCTAGTTTATGCTCTTATTACAACCTTCTTGAAGGGGGACAAATTATTCCATAGAAATTTGCAATCCCACTTTTCTTTGAGCTGGAGAAAGAAAGAGTAAGGAGCCATAAATGGATTCAAATTGCTAAGTCCAAAGGGGTGGAAGACATTGGCCACATGGAGAGCAAGCTCAGAGAAATGGGTCAGGAGTTGAGCACAGTAAGACAGGCAGAAGCAATCAGAAGATCTCACTCTCAAGCATAAAATGAAATGTTAAGAAAACAACTGCAAGAAAATGACACACAATTGGCATGCATGGCCAGCTGGTCTATGGAGGAACTACAGTGCAGGACACCAACAAAATCATATGGAGTATACCTCAATGACTAGTGGCTACAATTTCAGATCAATACCTTGGCACAAAGAGGCACCATGCCTTTTAAGGATTCTAGACAATTCATGGACCTATGTGACCACAGTTCAGCAGAAGACAAGGCAAAGATAGCAGAGTTCTATTTGCATAACATGGCCCTAACTGGTATGAACCTATGGGACCCCAATGCTAGGTTAGGGGACTTGCAGGTAATGGCCATGGCATCATGGATGAGTCATGAGGAGAAAAGGGCAATAGAAATCTAGAATTTGATGGAAAAATAACAAAATGAACCCCTCATGATTAGAGCAGAGCCATCAGACCCCATGGCTCTCATTAGCACCCACCAGATACTTGAAAATAATCCTTAAATTTCCCTTAAATGTGTTAATGATCAAGCTTAGGCAATTGCAAACTTCGAGGACATGGAGATATTGCTTGGAGATGACTACATTCATGCCTGTATGAGAAGGAGGAATACACTGCCACACAACTTGCAGAGCAGGGAGTATCACTCCCCAACTAGGATGAAAGAATCATTGAAGAGAGTGCCATTGTACAAGCACTCTAAGTAGATTTTGAGGGTCAATTGGATTGGCCTCAAATTGAGCTACCCACTGCTGCTAGGACTGCTAAAGGGCACAAAATAAGAAAGAGAAAGACAGCAGTGGGAAGAGGTAGACAGAAAGGCAGGATTCCATGATAAAGAATAGGATCTCACATCAGAAGAATGGGATGTCAGGGAGGCCATTAGGGCCATCAAAGATGAAGAGATGGACTAGTTGCTTAGAGGATGAGCAACACATTCAATAGGGGGGTGATGATGAGCCCCAGAAATGGGTAACTATATGGGCTCATTTTGCCTCCTATCTTACCTTAATACACCATTATCATTAGTTTATTGCATGTTTTTTATTATATTTATGCTAATAGAGTGATTTGGGTTAGTCATTATGCCGTGAAGTCTAATGTGTGCTTTATGCAGATTTTTGGTCAATTTTGAGACAAAGTCAAAGGTTTAATGAGCATTCGGAAGCCAACATTCGAGGACAACAAGGGAGAGGATTTATAGGAGGGTGTTCCCCTCATTAATGACTCCCTACTTCGAACCCTCCTTCAGAAAGCTTGGAGCACAAGTAGCCACATCAATGCATCAAAGGGGCAGCTGAGCAAGTGAAGAGTAACTGCTGTCTATCTCAAGTCTTGGGAGCCAATCCTCCCCAATTTTAGGAGAATTGTTGGGAGTTCTAGTTGTATAAATAGAGAGGCCTAGGGCCTCATTAGGTTGTTAGATGTTAGTCAAATTTTCACACTTTTGTTGCAGCTCTTGCTCAACTCATTTCGGGCTTACTTTTGTGAACAATTTTATGTAATGTGACTATTACTTTGATAATGGAGATGAAATATTTTCTGAGCCAGCACTGAGTTATTTCAGAGGGCTAAAGCTCTTGGGTTAGGGCCCAACCCAAGCTGCCCAACACCTGTTGCTTTGTATTTATATGTCTTGTTGTAGTTCATGAATTAGTTGTTGTTAGATAGATTTCTTCCTTAGTAAAATAGGTTGCTTTTTGGTGATTTACATAGTTGTTTCCATTTCGGTTCACTGAAGTAGGTTAAGTAGTGATAGGAAAAATATACAAAAAGGCCATCAACATAGTCTTGACCTTCTTTCCTCCCTTTGGCACCATGAATTGAGGTTAAGATCTGCTTGCTGCCACAAAACACAGTTTTGCCTTCTCCATGCAATTTTTTATGTTATAGTTTGATTTAGAGGTTGATGCTTTGCTTCAGATCCATTTTTCCATGCTCATTTTGTTTTTGCAATAAATATCTTTCCATGTTTTCCTTTCCATATAGCATTATTCATCATTTTATTTTCCTAGATCAGAATTTAGGTTAACATGAGATACAATTCTGTTTTTTGGTGCAATTGGTTTCTTTGCTTGCTCAGTTTTAGAGTTTGATTTGCAGCTCTCTTGCAGTACATATATTCTCATAATAAGTCAATAAATCAGCCATCACCATCTCTCTTTACTACATGTTCCACAGGTCATTCACAACCCCTCATAAATCTTCCCTAATTTTCTGCATTTTTTTCATAAACTTTCCTCTCGTCTCTTGAACAAATCCAACCATCATTCCCTTCCCTAATCCTCCTTGATGAACCTTAGAAACCTTAACCCATCCCTATAAACCTTCAACTACCCTTTCCAACAATTTTCCCACCTTTAAAACCTCTAAAACAGCCCTCGGCATCCTCCTGTAGATCCTTCTGTAGATCCCCTGCAGCCTCCTGTAGAATTTCTTGTAGGTGACTTTTTGAAGTACGATTGCAGGGAAAGCCTCCAAAAGGTTACCAGAGGCCTCCTAGGACCCCTCCACACCTTCCTACACCTCTGAAAATTCCAAATTCACCTCCATTGCCACCCAATCGTTGCCACATCCACAAACAGATAAATTACATGCATGACAATTTCACATAAAACACATAAAAATCCAAAAAGATGTTTTTTTCTCATTTCCTTCTAGAAATAGCTTGAATAGATGTAGTTTACTTCCTCAATAGGTAATGGCATTCATTTCATAGGTTTTCATCTCTCTTTCTGCAAAATTAGGGTTAGTTGGTAAATTAGGGTTTGATAGGTTTTGCTTTACATTCCGGTCTTCTTTCTCTTTCTGCAAGTAGAATAGCCTCTGTAGATCAAGCTTTCCTTTATTTCATCACATTTAAAGTTTCTTTTGGAATTCATAGAAGTTGGCTTGAGCTCCTAGTGATCTTGCACCAGCTGACCAAGTGACAACCTGCAATAAGAACTAGTACTTGTGCATACAGCACCGTCGTTTCCAAGTTTGTTACGAACTACCGGGTTGATAAAAGTAAAGTAGGAAGCTCCAGGAGTTGAAACGTTATTGCTGCAATACTGGTGCTCACCACTGATGCACAAAGGTCACAAAGGTCATAAGAAATACCCATCACGACCATGGGACCCTTGCAACCTCGCGACCAACAAGTCACAAGATTGCATAGGTCGCAAAGGTCGCAGTTGACATTCATCGCGACCATGCTACCCTTGCGACCTTGCAACCAACAGGTCGTTAAGTCACACAGGTCGCAAGGTCACAATTTCGACCCATGAAACCCTCACATGTGCGACCAAAACTATAAATAAGTAGGTTACCCCTATTCATTTGTAACAACTCCTTTGGTATCATGAGAGACGAAGGAGGCTTGCGACTTGGGCGCACACGTGATTTCTCCAGGTAGGCAACCTTTCACCTTCCTGGTAGTCATTTTTTGGTCCAAGTATCATTCTCTGCTACTTCGAATCTCCACTTTCCACCCTAAGGAGTTTTCTATCTCCTTTTTGCTTAGGTTTTCACTTCAGACCGAAGAAACAATTTCTCTAGACCTGTTCATTCTTTCTCTCCCCCCTCATAGCCATTCTTCGACCTTAACCATCTCTGTTTTCACTAGTAACCCTGACCATATTTCCAGGAAGAATTCTAGACCTCCCCTAATCCTCAAATATTCCTCCTTAGCCCACCCAAAACCTAAGTCACACGGCCCACAATTGCGATACCATAATTCCCACGACCATACAAACTTAGCGACTCCGCGACCTCGCGATTCCATGACCTCGCGACTCTGCAACCTCTCGACTTCGTGACCTCGTGACTTGTGACCCATACACCAAGTTGCTAAGTCGCGCTCTTTCCCTTACGACCCATGCAACCAATCTTCCAACGCGACGTGCCAAAAGACCTCATGGTAGCTTTTGAAATTGATTTTATTTAAATGGTTCATGCCATCACTCTCATCATGGGATTGCCTATTTGACATGCCAGGTGATGTAGACCTCAAGTGCATCTCCATCTCCTCCTTCTAAAGATGACTTGACACCCCCAACTACGAAGGCCTCTTATAGAAGCTCGAGAAGCAGCTCATTGGAAATCTACCAATACGAGGAACCACCCATCTATGGGGACACGACCTGCAATATCAATAAAACTATAAGACTCTCCTGGTATAACATCTACGAATATTTTGGGAGGCCAGACATACCAGAAACCCAAAATGATTTCTCGATATACCTGAACATCAAGAGTCTAATTTACACAAGATATCGTCACATCCTCTGATCTTTCTATGTGTGGAAACTATTGACTAGATCCTGCAGAATAAAAATACAAATTCATGGAGGGTCGGGGATCAAACTAGAGCACCCTTAGCTGCAATCTTCCCTACAGATATTTTCGCCTACTAAAGTCTCCCTGAAAGATAGGAGACTTTCAATATCTGGTGACTCTCTGGTTTTGTAATCCCGGTTAAAGATATCCTGAGGGAATAGTGGCAAGACCCATCAAAATTTTGGGTTAGAACAAATAAGGGATATAGGACAGAGGAGCTATGGAAAGTATACCAACTAATTGATGTTATGATGTGTAGTTTGTATGGTAATTAAGCAGACTGTGACATATTCTACGACACCTAGGTTCCTCGCATGCATGTTGTCACCACCCGAGGAACAATTTTCAACTGGGTGAACATTCTGGCATCATCCTTGAAGACAAACATAGATGCAGCCAAGAATCCAAAGCCAAAGTAGCCACTAGAATTCTACATGGCTCCATACCTCCTAGACGTTGTCTGCACAAGATTCCAATTTGAGAATTGAAGCTATAACTAGGATACATCAGCAACCGACCCAGTGCGCCACCACTAAAAGATTCTCTAGGACAATTCCTACAAAGGTATGATAGATGTTATTTCCGAATATTTTATTGCCCCACTATACCAACAATTTTTTGGTGAGGAACCACCATGCATGTCAAGGAGGGCTATGGAAATCGTGGTCAAGGTAGTGCATTGGTTTCCCATCCAAGAGGGTACGTTCATCAGATTATTTGGTACCCATAAGGCCGCCCATGCCCTACCCAGGTTTATCACAGACAAAACGTTCTTGCAAGAAGTCTGCTACCATATGACACGGGGTTTTTCAAAGTTACTAAACAAAGGCAAGAAGAAACCATGGCTTGCCTTCCCTCTCATCATCGGAGCATATATAGTGGAGAAATTCAAACAAGTGGAGGCAGAGGTTGAAGCATTGAAAAGTAGCCACTTTGTAAATCATAACTATTGGGCGTACGATCCTGAGAAGGTCGTGGCTGCCCATTGCAAGAAAGAAAAATTCAGCTAGTCTTATTCACACGCTAGATAAGATCATGAAGATGGGGTAAAGAATTGGTATAATACCACTAGGGAGCTCAACCCTAGTGAGAAATAGGCCAGAGAGGAGGAGCTCCTCGAGCATTCCCAGACAAATTTGAGTCTTCAAGAGAGATCCTCCACCATGAAAAAGAAACAACGGGAGACGTAGAATACCACTGGGAAATCTGAGAAGCAGAAAGACAGGGAGGTTGAAGATATTTTGAGCGACCCAGAAGAGGAAGACAATAATGAAACACTGGAACAAAGCAACATCACCCTAACAAGGAAGGAGCAAGAGCTCAAGATGAAAAGGGAACAAGAGTTCAAGCAATCACAAGATTTCAGTGACCAAGGCCAACTCAAAAAGGAGAGGCGAAAAGAAGAGGAGGAAAGAGAGAAACAACTAGAAGAAAAATTGCAGGAGGAACAAAGGGCCTAGAAAGAGGTAGAGAATAAAAGACAACAAGAGGAATAATAGGCGAAAGAGGAGGAAGAGAAAAGGAGACAAGAATAGAAGAAAAAGGAGAAAGAGGAAAAGATAAGGCAAGATGAGGAGCTTGAGAGGAAACAGGCACTAACAGAGCTAGAGAGAAAGCGACATGAGGAAGAATTGAGGAGGACCAAAGAAGAGGAAACCAGGAAGATCGAATGAGGAGAGACCAGTTAAAAATTTGAGATGGTTACAGGACAAAGTGAGCTACCCCCATTAGACATTCCCCCTACTACTCCCACACTGGAGGGCACCTTCCCTTGCAATAGTTAGGTTTCTCATAAGGACAAGAAGAGGAGGTCCTAGATCTCACCATGCTCACCTTCGACAAGGTTAGCCTGAAAATTATGCAAGAAAGGAAAAATTATCATGCTAGGAATCTAATAGAGCTCTTATCGGTCACCACAACCAAGGAGATTGTGCCCAACATCACTGTAAATCTAGAGATGATCGCCTTGGCTAGGACATCATTCGCGACCGCCACGGAACACAATGTGGCCCGGATGAGCAAATAGATCACGGACCTTGAAAATAGGCTTTAAGCATTTGAACAAAGGGTCGCTAGTGTAGTGTAGGAGAGAAGGAGAGTAGAAGAATATAGTTCAGTCCTCCATTCAGTTCACTTAGGCACAACAAAATTCTGGGCAGCAATCAAAGGAGAGGCAAAGACCCTGGGGGAAGCCATGGCGATGGTTTTCGAAGAGATGTCAAAGATGCATCACATAGTAGCCCCTATCCTAGTGATACAAGCTCACACAAAAGAAAGAGTTGCAATGTTGAAGGAATTGTAATTGCTCTAGACAACATGCATGAGTCGTCCATTAAGTACCCAGGAGCACCAACGGTAGTCCCTAAGAAAGATTGAATCACTATGAAAAATGCCAAGGTTCAACTTCGCATCAAGATTCAATCAAAAGACAAATTAGACAAGGATGTGGACAAGGTCTTGGCTCACTACAAACACTTGTTCAATGACCTAGAATCTATGAATCAAATTCATGGAATTCCATCTATCAGAGAAGTCAGACAGGTAAAGAAGCAGGAGGATATCTTAAACGAATTACAGGATTTGGTTGATACATAAAAACAGGTGGCCCATGCAGAAAATCTGCCAGTCACTAAAGAAAATGTTACATGTTATGTGGTGTAACCAGTAAGAATTTACACCAAAATGGTAACCTTGAATAATCAGGTGAACACCAAACAGGCCACCCTCATTCTAAATGCACTCGAATGCCTGCAAAGACATGATGAAGAGAAGCCACAGATCACGCCTATCACAGCCGAGTACAAACTATGTTGCACATACTTAATGGAGCAGCTCAACCTAGACGTCCTTGAACTTGCTATTCTTAAATTATAGGATTAGATTAGTAGCTTATTTTGTGATGTGTGTAATTTGATAGAATAAGACATGTTGGAATATGAAAGGTCATGAAGAAGTTCAAGAGTCAAGGGTAGGCCAAGAGTCACCCTCACTCTATAAATACACCCTCATTACACATTGTAAAAGGACCTTTTGCTGAGGACATGTTTGAGACATATTGCTTAAGAGAACTTATGCTCTTTTAATTGATGCGAGTAATTGTAATATTCCACTATTGGATTCCTCAAATCTTTTATGCCATAATGCCATGAGTATTTTCTCTTGATGGATCAAATGTTCCTAAGAGTTCTTTGATGTATGGTATGTTCATGTGCTATCTCAAGATACAAACTTTGTGTTGCTACGCATGAATGGTATATGATTCGCTAACTCTATGCTTGTACTAGTGAACTGTTTCGTTGGTATTGGTATAATCTATTCTTGACTGTACATTTACTTATGCTTATAGATGTTTGATTTCTGTGAACTACTTTATAGTTGTTAAGCACTTTATCTTATAAAACATGAGTCTTATTTGAAGTATGCTGATAGTTACTTTACGTGATATTTATGTAGTTAATAGTCTAGGTATTCATGGTATGCACGTTATAAGATATTTGTCAATTATTTCCTTATGCTTATGGAAGTTCATGCTTTCAATTGAGCCTACATCCCACTTTCATCCGAAGTAAGCTCAACACACTTGAACGATAGCTGGGCCTACAAATCGGACGAGATCCCTAAATAAAACGGTGCAGGGTCTAGTTGGGAGCTTACAACGGGGAGATCTCCTTTGCTATTGGGGGAGAATTATAGCCTGTCAACATATTTGGAGCTAGAAGGAGCGCCTCATGGCAAGTACTAATCCATGCCCTCACACTAAAACTTCTCATCAAGCTAGTAACCAACCTCATCCCCCAACACCTCTTGAAATACCATATATTCCCCCTTACAGTCTAACGTTCACGAGGCCGTAATTGGAAGTTTCTCAACTTACCCCTCTTGAAGATGCCTCGGGAGGAGAGGAACTTCCCCTTTTTGAAGTCACCAATGAACAACTCAAGGCCATGCACTCTATTACTCGTATTTCGCCAAGGGATTGAAATGCAATCCTGCAACTAACTCCTTATCCAACCCTCACACCTTCACGCTTCATCATGCACGTCAAGGCATCCTAGTTAACTCCATAGCGCAGTTAATCGGGCTAGCGCTCGATGACTACGTCGATGCCATGGAAAGGCTCTCTATCAAGGGGTTGAACAGTCCCCCTGAAGATGAAGGAGGAGATACTAATAGCACCTTCACTGGGGAAAACAACCTGTCATGACATGGAGAGATGCAGGGAAACAAACATATTTTTGGCACTTTAAATTTTCTTATGTATCAAGTATGAATGTTTTTTTTTTGATGTTAGTAATTTTCATGCTGATTTTGAAAAGTGTTGATGCAACATCAACAAAGTTTTTAAGATGTTAGTGATTTTCGCGCCGATTTTGAAAAGTGTTGATGTTGCATCAACACATTTTTTTAGAGGGCTTATTTTTGACACTTTAAATTTTTTTATGTATCAAGTGTGAACATTTTTTTTTGTTAGTGATTTTCATCTTGATTTTAAAGAGTGTTGATGAGCATCAACCCTTTTTGTTTAAAGGACTTAGTTCTTACACTTTAAATTTTCTAATGAATTAAGTGTGGATAAATTTTTTTAAATGTTGGTGATTTTCATGTTAGTAATAAAACATAAAAATAAAAATAAAAAAACATGACAAAAAAAATCAACTACAAAAAAAAACCTATAAAAATGTAAAAAAAAACATAAAACATGACAAAATTAAAAATAATAAAAACATGTTAGTAAAAAAAAAAAAAACAAAACAAAAAATTTTTATTATGTTTTATACTTGTTATTAATGTTTTTTTTTTCAATATTTGAATTTTGTGTTTTTTTTTTCCATTATTTGAATTTTTGCATTTCATATATATTTATATTTGTTTTTGTCATGTTTTTTATGTTTTACTTATTATTCCTTTTTTATTTTGTTTTCAATATTTGAATTTTTTTTTCTTATATATATATATATATATATATATATATATGAGAGTCAGTGTCGATGCTTGTCTAGTAACCTGTCCCATTATGTGGAATTTGATAGTTCATTTTAATTTTTTCGTTATAATGAATTGAGTCTACCCCACAATGTGTTAATTCCATGGTTGGTCTTTAAGTTTTCATTACAATGGGTTGAGCTCATCTGCACTGCGTGTCAATTTGATAGATGATTTTAATTTTTATTTTTTTGCAATGTCTCAAGTTGTCTTAGGCTAAGATTTTAGAATCACTATACATTTAACATTTAAAAAAAAATACTCTTGGTATAATAACTCTTTCATTCAAGTGTTCATTTTTAAATATTTTTTAGTCATAAATTTTTTCCATAATGTCTTGCTTGAAATATTTTGAAAACTTGAGATTTTTTTATAGTCATAATCTTTGGTTTTAATTGCATGGTTGAAAAATTGTCAAGATTTTAATGTTTTTCTAAGTCATGATATTTTATCTTTAATTCTATGGTCGAAAACAATTACAATTTCAAGGTGTTTTAGAGTCAAGATATTTTATCTTTAACAACATGGATGGAAATAGTTGGAATTATCAGACATGATATTTTATCTTTAACATCATGTCCAATAATTGTTGGAATTTTATAGTTTTTCAAAGTTCGGATATTTTCTCTTTAACTTCATTGCTAAAAAATGTCAAAATTGTAACCCGATTTTTTTTTTGTTATTCTAGAATAAACAAAAAAAAATTAAGGGTGTTTTTTCATCCATTTTTCAAAAAAAACAAATGGTTTTTACTTCCATTTAAAAAACATGTTGAAAATTTACCCTAAGGAAAAAAACATTGTTCAGGGATAAACAATTTTCATTTTTGTGTTGTTTTTTCATGTTTTTTTGGGGTTTTTGGGCTCGATTACCTATTTTGAGGTAATAGTTCCCATTTCATCCATAATTATGTTATTATCCTTCGAAGTCATCCGTGGGGGAGAAGCGTTAACTGCTCAAGAGGCCATCGTGGAAGAAACTCCTCCCCCGAAATCCCCCCAAAAGTTACAGTATTAGGAGTAAGGGACTTGTGTCTGATGCTACACTGGAAGATAAGAAAAGTGCCCTATTGAGAAGGATTCTTCCACCCACTAACACAAGCCAGCCATCCACCCCATTCCCCAAAGGGATGAATGACCTAAGATCTAAAGAGTCCCCATCCATTGTGAAAGGAGACACATCCGACCCAAAAATTTTGATTAAAGGGATGACAACTAAAACCACTATGTTATCGCAGCGGTTGTCGGAAGACACTTCGTCCATGGACTTGGATTACAATATTATCAAGGACATGAAGAAGACTTGGGCTAAAATCTCATTGTACGACCTGTGCAAATTGACCAATCAATGTGAGTTGATTTTCAAAACCTTCGCTACCGCTCCTGCCTCTTCAAAATATCCCTCATCAATCAAGGCCAACTCCTCAGGCTGATCCCAGGCCGTAAATGACTTGCAATTTATAGTAAATGTTGCAAACACAAACTTGAGAGGTTCGAACCCTCCTTTCCTCTTGACCTTTGAATTATTCAACTACAATGTGCACAACTTACTCCTTGAATCTAGTGTCTCAACCAACGTCATGCCCTGGTCGGTCTACAAGAAGTTAAACATTCAGCCCAAAAAAATAGATGTTAAAATCATCCAGCTGGACAGGTCCCATGTCCCGACTGTTGGAGAATTGAATAACGTTATTATTCAGTTGTCTTCCGATTCTCGGGTACATCAATGCATTGACATAATTGTTGTAGACATCCTAGAATCCTATGGGTTACTCAACCGAGATTGGTCCTGCAAGCTTCAAGGCTACTTAGCCACTCACTAGTCCCACTTATGACTACCCTACAAAGGAAGGAATAATCATATCAGAGTCAATAGTGAGCCTTGAACGAAGCACACCGTAATCAATCTTGAGGGATCTAACAAACCAATTAGCTATGCCCAATAAGAGTTGTGGGCGTGTCTCCTCAGGACACTATTCGGTTGCTATCAGTCCCAAACATCGACTATCCTTCTGGATACCCAGTCAAAACTCCCATTACAAACCCCGGACTATAACAATGAAATCTGCGCGTTAAACCTACACACTCCAGACCCACCCGTCCTCACTATTGGGATTTGGACGTTATATTATGACGGATCCAAGACTCATGATGGAGCTGGAGTGGGTTGTGTCCTAGTAGATCCCAAAGGAAACAGATTCTTGATTTCGTGAAGGTTAGAGTTCCAGTGCACTAACAACATCGCAAAATCTGAGGCATTAATCCTTGGCCTCAAAAAATCCATAGACCTAAAGGCATATTGTCTGAAGGTAATTGGAGATTCTAAAATCATTGCAAGGCAGGTACGCAACACAATTCACTTTTTATCCCCTCACCTCAAGATTTACTAGCAAGAGGTATGACATTTGGAAAAATCGTTTAAATCTTTCAATATTATTTATGTTCCTAGATGTTAGGGTCCTATAATTTATAGGATCTCAAGGTGATTGAGTATTTTATCTCAGAAATCTCATATTGTAAATAATTGTCAATATGCAAATGATTTCCAAATAAAAGAAAAAATTGAATAGAAATGAAAAGAGGGTATAAATAGAGAAAAAAAGAGGGGAAAACAAAAAAATTATTGAAAAGAATAAAAGATAGAACCCCATCAAAAGAAAGAAAAACAAAAAGAAAATAATACTGAAAGTGTTGAAAATCTAAATTCCACTACTGATAGATAGTTTTCTTCATGATTGATCAATAAAGGTTGTGTGAACCTTGTTTAAAATTCCACAATGACTAGTCATTTGTTTAATCATACAATATAATCATGGTTAAACATGTTTAAATTTATGTAATTTAGACAAGAGAATAAAGATTTTGCCAAACAATTTAATCTTGGAAAATCAGTAGTTAGGTAGAAAATGACATTGATTCAACTGCTTAATATGATTCAATAGGAGAAATAAGTGATAGGATTTAGATAGTTTTTCATTTTTCATAAAAGAAAATAATTGTTGGTTTTCTAGTCTAAATGAACCCCCTTTAGAAAAATAAAATGTTAGCTTAGTTAAAGGGTAAGCATAAATAGCTGGTTTCATGAATATTTTATGTGCCTTTTACCCTAAGTCTCAATGACATTGTAAAAATAAAAAATGCACGATGCGGATAAAGTGTTTTTTACATGTTTTATATTTCAAACTTTATCTTAAGTTCAAAAGAAAGAAATCAAAGGTGCATATGGACAAAAGATGTTTTGTCGTTTATGGTTAAAGCGAGCTGCAATTAGAACATTCGGATTTTCCATGCTTCACTATCCATGACTCTCATTTGTTTTCGGCCCCCACTCTCCATCCTACCTTTACAATCGGGGGGGTCTGAAAAGGAGGTATTCTCCAATGGGCCCCATCCATATGTGTCACCTTCCCTTCATTTCCCACCCCCCCAACCATATTACTTACTGCCTTCTACCCCTTTGAAAATTGTCCTCTCCTCGTCTACTTTACCGTGTCCCTACCCTGACACCTTCGCCACTCATGTTGTGCCACGTTGCATAGTCTTTGCCCAAATGAATGTGTTCCTAACAGAATTACCGTTGTGCATGAAATTTTCGCTCCCATGTAACTGTTCAACCTTTAATGGTCCCGTGCCAAAAATCCAACAATAATTGCCTTTCTACCTTTAAAATCTTTGGAAGCATCCTATTTCTCCATTTCGTTGGCTTGTTCTCCATAATTCACAGTTTTCTACAGAGCGACCAGTTTCAAAACACTTGTTGAACCAGATCCAAATTGTCAGCGCTTTGTCTCCTTTTCACTGATGGCTCATAACCTCGAATCGTTCCCGGTAAGCTCTCCCTTCTATCACAGTTATCATTCATTGATCTAAATATGCATCCAAAGACCAAGAACCAGGAGAGCCTAGTTAATCCACTAATCCCTCCACCCATAGACTTAGATCATATCCCTCTAGCTCATAAAGATTACAAGATCAGTGAAACACAGTCTGGTTGTGAATTTTTAAAGCTCTACTATTGGTTGGAGGACAAACATGCTAACAAAATAGATGAAATTGGAATCGAGGAGTCCAATATTCCTCATTGTATTTTCCCTCTGACCTTCCATGCCCCTGAATTCACCAGGAAATTCCAATTCTGTTATGTTCCTAGCCAAAGAGCCATTATGACCCCATCTGGTGACATCCTATTTACAATTACTGCCCAATCTATAAATCAGATGATGCTAGCCCCCCTTGTGGAAAACGGTGCCCCATTTTCCTTAGAAGCCCTCACCCAACTCTATCAGAAGCTTGATTTTGCTACTAGAGCCAAGATCTTTGAGATCTTCTTACCATAAAATGCTCAATTGCCAAAGAAGAACCCGCCATTCCCTTCCCCAATCTTCCCTAATCAGGCTAAACAGATTATAACCATAATTTCATAGATTTTGGGTTATTATTTTGATCAGTGGGTAGATGAACCCATTATAGGATTCCTTTCCATATCTTCCGTAGATAAGAAACCATCTATTTTGTTCAATTTCAGTCAATTCTTGGCTAATAACATCCATGAGCAGTTTCTGAAATTTCCCACAGAGTAGGTGTTTTATTGCACTTAAGTTTTAAATTTATATGTTTCTTTATTATCAAGCATACATATTCGGTTTTGCTATGTAGAAGTTAGACGAAGAGGGAAACCAACAACCTATGATATTTTGGAATTCTTTAGTAATGAAAGAACAACAAGAATTCTCATACAAACAGTTTATTGAAGAGTTTGTTCACCCAATAATGAACATCCTAAATAGCCAAGTACAACCCAGGATTAGTGAAGACATAAAAAGGATTCTGCTTTTGACAGATCAGACCAAGATTGGAGATTGGTATTTATACCAAAACTATACAGAAATTAGAGTTTATGGATGTGAATTAGAACCATATAAGCTCCCAACATACCTCCCCATGAGGATTTTTGCCCTGGAATACATCAAACAAATGTTAAATTTAGATGATATTCACTTTGTGGTGGCAAAGAAGTCCGAGTTTCATATAAAGACATAGTCGGGCCCATTCATATGCAATACCAAGTCAACAGGAGTAGAGGCAGACAAAATTATTAAGGGGATGTAATTTAGCCTGAGTTTCACATGATCTTATGACCCTTGGGGTATTATTTCCAAGCTGAGAGTAGAAAATAAAATTACTACATATATTCATACCTCAAGGCCTGAAATAGAAAAATATGTGAACCAGTTAAAGTGGGCAGAGAATACATTGCAGGAAGTTGAAGAACAACTATTTTCTACTTCAAGTTTATAGACTCCCATTCGAGAAGAGAAGACAAGTAAAATACAAAGAGAGGAGGAATCATCATCAACAATAGGTAGTGATGCCAAAGAGTTAAGGAGCAGTTATAGGAAAAGGGAAAAAGTGACTCCTAGGACAGATGTTGAAAAGGAGATAGAAGATCATGTTGCCATCATAATAACAACAAGTTTGTTTCATCCCCTACTAGATGTTCAATTTCACATGGTCAAAAGCAAACAAATCTATCTACTCAAGATGCCCAAGGAGAAAAGGAAAAGAGTGTTTTTGAAAGGTACCAAGAGATTAAACTTAAGAATGAAATTCTTAAGAACAACACCTACAATCATTTTTGGAAGCAAACTTCTAGCTCACAGAACACATTGTTATCAGTCTTTTATACAGAGAAGGGAAATATGCAGATGGCCTTCCTTGAGGCCCAAATTCCACATCTAAAGACATGACCATATTATAAGAGTACTACATTTGAATTTAACACCAAAGATATCCATCCCATTGATCAAATGGAGATGCATAATCAAACTAGTGAAATGATTTCCTCCACCTTAACTAACACTTCCATGTCATTGTCTAAGCTGCAGGTTTCATATGAAAACATTCAATCCTAGTTGAAAATGGAAAAGGTACCCTCCTTAGAAAAGGACAACAGGATCAAATATTTGGAAGATTTGGTAGTCAATATAGGATATGATCACAAAGATATAAATGTTGTAGAGGAGATCATTAAGAAGAAAACTCTGGACATTGCAGCATGAGGAAGCAACTGAAACTATCAGCCACGGAGGATCCCTTTTCTAAAGACATTGAAGAAAATGAGACACATAAGGTTGACATGATGAAGCAAATCATAGATCAGAATATTCAAATAAGACAGATGGAGGCAGAAATGGAGAAAATGAATAAAGAGAAAGAACAAAGTCAAATGATGGATATAGTTCCCCTTGATGTTATACCCATCACTCAGCTCCCAACTATAGGTGCAACAACTGCAGCAACTTCTTCGACTCAAACTACAAGCGTTGAACATGTGACAAAGACACTGGAAAACATGTCAATCTAGTAAGAAGAAATTAAGACATTGCATGGGCATCTCAAAGCCCTAAAAGAACATAAATCCAGAACTAAAGCTTCTCATCTAGCTGAAGTGAAGAAGTCACAAAGACTATTGGAGAGATTACAGAATGTGGAGAAGGATACATCAATTGGTCAAACCTTGGCCCAAGCCAAGGAAACCATTTGGATGGGTATTCTGGATTCCATTTGGATGGGTATTGGGCCTTGCATCCAAATCATCTTTGAACAGAAAGAACTGATACAAAAGGCCACTAAAACCATTGGTCAAGTAAGGGAAAAGCTGGGATACATGCCTACAGAAGCCTCCAATATCATTAAATTCCTAAATTCAAATACTAAATGTGAACTTGAAGAATTAGGAATTAGGGATAGGACTGCCACCATCTTGAAAGTCAAGAAAGTTTTGACTAAAAGAAATCTCATTGATCAATTGGAAGAAAGGTGTGAAACATTAGAGCTAGGAGTGAACATATTTTTTAACAGGATTGAAGCTTTAATTCAGAACAAATTTCCCAACATATATGTCATTAATGATAAACTCATTACTCAATAATATTATGTTTTAAAGATGAAGGAAGTGGCCAAAAGTAGTGTTAAATTCAATGGTATAAAGGGAAACATGACAACTAAAGAATTTTTGGAGACAATGGGAAATGAATTTTTTATCAAGAATGAGGTAAAACACATCTTCACAGTAAAACCAACATTCAAAAAGTATACTGAGGTTGATGAGATTTACCAAAGGGAAATTAAATTAAACATTCCCGATGAAAAAATATGGGAGGAACAGTGTGATTATTGCGTTAAAATAACTCAGGTGTAGTAAGAACTAACGACCAACACATCAGCCATCACAACATCCAGCGTAGCATAGTTATAGGCTGATTCATCAATCAAACCCTCCAAAAAAGAGTCACCTCTCCACATAATTTTCCACCTTGCCTATAATTCTGCAAAAGATCGATTTTATTATTTAGGATAATGCTAATAATACATTGTCGGTTGAGACAACGATTTTGTAATTATTATTATAAATACTTCACAATTTGAAGTATTAAGGGTTGATTGTTGAATATAATTTCCTCTGCAAGTTGTAACTTTTTCGAGTTGCTAGAAGCATCAATAGTACGGGGACATTTTCACAAGATTCATGTGGTGTACAAAATGGTGATGTTCTTCTTCATTTTCCATGTTTAAATAATTGTCTTTTTCTCTGTTATTTCTAGAAACCTTGATTACATAATAGAAACTGTGATGAATAGGACATGTTATTTAGAGCACCCTATTTTGGTTGTTAGTAGTTTATATGTTTGCTGAAGTCAAATTAAGGAATTCTTAATTGCTCCTTAGTTTCTACTGAATCTTACATTTCTTCTATTTCATAATCCACTTAAATTTCCGAATGATCCAACTAGTGCAACCTAGCTTTCCCTATGAAACTCCTTCAAAATTTGATGCAGATCCAGTTAATATTTAGACTCCACAGACCAAACAGAATTATAACAATTTAATCAACCAAGGAATCCAATAAAAAACAACCAGTACAGTAATAACTAGCTTAAAATTCACATAAAACATAGCTAAATTTATAGAGAGATCCCTCTCTGAAGCTGGCAAGGCTAGATCTGGTTTTGATGCTGTCATATGTGTTTACTCTCTCAACCTCAAAAGTATAGAACGACAACATAGTGGCGACCATATTGGGGAAGAATACTTTTTAAATTGAAAAATCATTATTCCCTAGTAGCTAATAAGTATTTCTACAAGTCAAAACTCCTATATTACAAAGAGATACATGATCCGAGGTTGTAATCTTTGTATATATTTGAGTGTGTAAGACATTTTAGTTTTGTTAGTTGTATGATAACTTTTCAATAGATCTGGCTCCCAAAATAATTTTCACTAGAGCTCACCCAGATCCCAACCCTGCTGAATTTTTAGATAATCCAAAGAAATTAGTGAGAAAGAGAAGTCTTACAGAGAGCCAAGGTAGTAATAGTCCTTTGTCTAGGTCTAACTCTCTTCCTGAGAAGTTTGAAACTATTGAAGACATAGAGTTCAATTTGCCTTTCTAGCATACTTTGTTTAGGACAAAATCTGAGAGCTTTGTAGACCAAATTGTCATAGATCAAGATTTACTGCAACCATATAGACCCCAAACTCAGCTCTTAAATGATCTTGATCTAGAATACCTACAACAATTTGATAAATTACAGGGTCTTATCTCAATTTTGGACCAAGCCATTGAAGAAGCGTATATTCAACACTCTGTTCAATTTTTATCTTTAACAATCGCAACAGCTTCTTTGCCCTCTCAATCTTCTCAATTTGTTAATCTACAACCCCCTAGTCCTACTCATTCCATAGTCTCTACTTTTTCACCTATAATATATCACAATGTTGTTCCTACTATCCGTGTAGTTATCACATCTACACCTTCCACAGGTCCATCTTCCATTCAGTCCCTTAGACCAGCTATGGCTGGTAGGTATGCACCTTTGGTGTTACTAGGCCAGCTAAATGCTATGCTTGGAGATTATCAATCCAGAATTATAACCTTTGATAACACTGTTTCTCATACTACTCAGCAACATGTGGATAGAATGAATGATGTCTTTGACCTTTAGGAAGTAGATGAGGTTGATGTAAATATGAGATTGTTTGCTCAAAGTCTAGGAGGTGATATCAAAAAATGGTTTAGGAGTTTAGCTGCAGGAAGTATATCCAATCTTGATACATTCCATCAAACTTTCTTAGCTAGACGGTAAATCAAGAAGAATCCAATTCAACTCCCAAATGAATACAAAATACTTAAAACAAAACCAAATGAAACTATGGAGGAATATTGTGAATGGTTTAACACTGTTTACAATGGAATTCCTACAGACATCAAACCCTCCCCTTGCCTATCTTTAATTGATTTTCCTAATGGTTTTGATGTAGACATGGAGTATCAACTCAGAGAGGGAGACCCTGCCACTTTAGAGGAGATGCAAGCAAATTCTATAAAGGTTGAAGCTATCATCTTAGCTAAGAAGGCCAAACTAAAATCTGAACGTAGGGTTACCATTAAAGAAGAGCCTTCCACTTCTACTTTTGATCACAAAATTGATAATCTATTGAGAGTAGTGGAAAGGATGATTCAAAGAATAAATATAAATGATCAAGCTCAAATGAGAGAAAATCAAATTACCCCTCAAAACAGGAATCAAAATTTCAGAAGGAACGTCCCCCAGATCAAACAATGAGAGCAAAAGGGTCCATACCAGCAAATCCGACCTCCTTTTCTGGAAAACTATACTGATGATGATGGTAATATAATTGAAGATTTAGATGAGAGTCAAATAAATCTGATA
The DNA here is from genome assembly GCA_000404065.3 of Pinus taeda. Lineage (NCBI taxonomy): Eukaryota > Viridiplantae > Streptophyta > Pinopsida > Pinales > Pinaceae > Pinus > Pinus taeda. The sequence goes on along the minus strand of APFE031392217.1, from coordinate 105,238 downwards.
AGAATAAATGATGATGAAACTGTTTTTCTCACTCAAGAGGAGCAAGAACTTTTCCTCCTAACTCAAACCAAAGTTGACTATGAGGAATCAAATGAATATAAGCAAGGTTTTGAGAATGCCATTAGGGAAGTCCATAAGCAGTATAACCTTAGTATCAAAAATACTTTAGACACCCTCAACAGTAAGAACTCTGCGAATCTTGAAAAGAAATCCTCTAACACTGATGCTAGGAAAACCACAGACAATTCTCCTAAGAAGACTGTTGATAATTCTGGCAAAAAGAAAGTAGAAACTCCTGCCAAAAAGATAGTTGATAGTGTTTCCAAAACTACTTAAACTGATATCCCAACCACAAGTTAGCAAAAAGAGCCTGTATTAAAATAAATTACTAATCAATCTGATTTTCCCAACATGATTAAGATTCAAACATCGTTCAATATTGAGAATGAATTAAAAAACTGAAAATTCATATTCCCCTAACAAAGTTAATGAAAAAGAATATGTACCGACCTCAAGTGATGAAAGCTCTAAACATAGGTGAAACACACTCTGTTAATTTGAATGATGACCAACCTAAACTCTTATTTGGGCTAGAAGTTGAGGGAAAACCACAAGAAGGGGGTGTTCCTCCATTCTATGTTAGCCTAAATATTCTTGATAAGATCATCCATAATGTTAGGTTAGATTCAGGTGCTTCCCACAGTTTAATGCCTAAATCTATTATGGAAAAACTAGGACTTGATATTGCGAGACCTTATAAGGACTTATATTCCTTTGATTCCAGAAAAGTAAGATGTCTAGGTCTTATCAAAGACCTGTGTGTTACTTTAGCTCAAATCCTAGCCAAAATTTTGGTAATGGACATAATGGTTGCAGATATACCCCCTATGTATGGCATGTTGTTGTCACACTCATGGGGAGCAAAATTACAAGGAACCCTACAAATGGATATGACCTTTGCCACCATACCAGTTTTTGGTCATCAAAGAAGATTATATAGGGAAACTTTGATGAAATTCATGGTGAGTATTCAAGAGAAGCCTCGCAAACATCCTTTTTACTCTGTCCACTCAAAGTTAGACTCTTTCATTCTCTATAATGATGGAGACATGAAAACTCAATTTACCAAAGCAGAAACTGACATTTCTAAAATTGATCTAAATCAAACACAAACAGTAGAACAAAACACTCTTCATGAACCTCTCTGGAATATGAGATTTGATGGATCTTATAGTAAAGAGGGTTCTAGAGCAGGCGTGTGGGTTGCAAATACAGGAAACAATCATGCTGAAGATCATTCATACAAACTAAATTTTCAGTGTACAAATAATATAGCTGAATATGAAGCGCTTATAATAGGGTTGCAGTTGTTGAAACAATTGGGTGCTAAGAGAATCTCCATTCAAGGGGATTATGAATTAATTATAAAACAAATTAAAGGAGAGTATTCTAAGAAGAACCCTATATTGAGAGCATACATAAACATTGTGCTTGGTTTTCTAGAGAGTTTTGTGGAATATGACCTTTCTGCAATTCCTAGAAACCAAAATATCCTGGCCAATAGTCTGGCTTTTTCAGCCAACTCCTGTAAAATTCCTTACCCTAATCGACAATATATAGTTGAAGTGAAACACCGACCAGCTATGCCAAATAATATGAAATATTGGCAAGTGTTTGGAAATGATAAACAAATTGAAAGTTTTCTGTAGTCTAAGGATGAATTTGAAGATGAAATTATAAACTTAGAATGTGAATTAGAAAATCAAATAGTTGTACATTCCAATGTAGAAAGGCAATTAGATAATTTAGATGTAAATATACATACAAATAAAGTTGTGAATAAATTAGAATTGAATGAGATAGATCCAGACAAAGAAGAGTTTGAAACACTTTAGTTAAAGGATAACATTTTACCTAGAGGTATAGTTCCATCGGAATAATTATTCGATTTCAATTATGTGTCTAAGAAGCCTAAGATTGAGCCCATTGGGGCAGCAGTGGAAGAATGAAACATAGGCAGTGAAAAATACCCTAAAATGATAAAACTGTCCAAATCATTGTCAGCTACTCAAAAACAAAAATACATTGCTTTATTCACAAAATTCAGTGATGGTTTTGCCTGGGGCTATGAAGATCTAAAAAATTATGATAAAGAGATTATACAACATAAAATTTCAATTAGAGAAGATCATAAACCATTTAAACAAAAACTTCGAAGAATAAATCCAGTACTGATGCCTCTAATTGAGAAAGAAATTAAAAGAATGTATGACTCTAAAATCATAGTCCCTCTTAGGTACTCTAAATGGGTTTCCAATATAGTACCAACTAGGAAGAAAAAAGGTGAAATCATATTATGTATAGATTTTAGAAATCTTAATAGAGTTTCCCTAAAGGACAACTACACTTTACCAAAAATGGATCACATCTTACAAAAGGTAGTTGGATCTTCTAGGATTTATTTATTAGACAGTTTCTTAGGTTATAATCAGGGTTTAGTTCATCTCGATGATCAAGATAGAACAACTTTTACTACTCCATGGGGCACCTTCATTTATGTGAAGATGCTTTTTGGGTTAATGAATGTTGGAGCCATGTTTCAAAGAGAAATGGATATTGCCTTTACTGATGAAATTGGTAGGTTTATTGTGATCTATCTAGATGACATTACTGTTTATTCTCAAATTTATGAAGAACATTTGTTACATCTGATAAGAGTATTTGAGAAATGTAGAAGGTTTAGAATTTCACTAAATCCTAAGAAAATACTTTTTAGCCTTAAAGAGGGAAAACTTTTAGGTCATATCATCTCTAAGGAAGGTACTAAAATTGATCCCAAAAGGATTGAAGCCACTTTGAAAATAAACCATCCTAGAGACATTAATGAACATCAATCATTTATTGGCAAAATAAACTTCCTAAGGAGATTCATCCCCAACCTTGCAGAAATCCTTAGAAACATAACAAATATGTTGAAAAGAGACTCAAAAATAAGATGAAACATTGAGGCTAGGCAATCATTTGATCAAGTTAAACAAGCATTGACAAAAGCACCAATACTAATTAATCTAGATTTCACTAAGGATTTTATAATATTTTCATTTGCATGTAAACAAACTATTGCAGCTATCCTTTTCCAGAAAAATGATAATGGTTTTGAATAGCCCATTTCTTTCTTCAGCAAGGCTTTAAGGGATGCTACACTAAAATATAACATAATGGAAAAACAAACCTTCACATTAATAAAAGAAATCAAAGATTTCAGGGTCTAAATCCTCCTTTCTCACATAATTTCTTATGTACCAAATGCTATGGTTAAGGATATTTTAACCCAAAATGGACTAGATGGTAAAAGAGGCAAATGGATTTCCATCATTCTTGAGTATGATATGGAAATCAAGCCCACCAAGCTTATCAAAGGACAAGGGTTAGCCAAATTGATGGTTGTGTCTAACTTTAATGCATTGGATATCAACTTTGTAGCTGCATTAGATGATCAAGAGGAGTAGGTGACTCCACAGTTTGATGAGGCTTTGATGACCTCACCCTAGCATGCAGACCTCATTTTTCTTTTATTCAATTTAAATGATCCTCCTGGTTTAACTAAGACAAAGGCTAGATTTCTAAAATTGAAAGTAGTGAAATTTTGCATCATAGATAATGTTTAATATTGGAAAGATGTTGGTGGTATTTTACTAAAGTGTCTATGGAAAGATGATGTAGAAAGAACAATGTAGGAATTCCATGAAGGTGATTGCGGTGCACATCTATACTAGAAAACCAATGCTAACAAGATCCTTAGAGTTGGTTTCTACTAGCCTGCCCTTTTCCCTGATGTTCATAAGAAGGTAACCTCTTGCCACAAATGCCAAATATTTGAGGGAAAAATAAAATTATTGCCTCTGCCTTTAAAGCCCATATCTGTTGAAAGTCCTTTCCAACAATGGGGATTGGATTTCATTGGAGAAATCCATCCACCATCCTCTACCCAACATAAATGGATCCTAATAGCCACTGATTACCTCACTAAATGGATTGAGGCTACACCTTCCATATTGGCTATTGATGCTGCTATTATCAAATTTCTAGAAACCAATATCCTATCTAGATTTGGTTGTCCCAACAAGCTCATTACAGATAATGCTGCAACTTTTAAATCCAAGAAAATGATAGAATTCTACTATAAATATCATATTACGTTGGGAAATTCAACTTCTTATTACCCACAAGGTAATGGGTTGGATGAATCTTCAAATAAGAGTATGGTAAAAATGATTAAAAATATGTTAGAAGAGAACAAAAAGTCATGGCACAAAAAGTTGATAAATGCACTTTGGGCTGATAGACTTACAACAAAGAAATCAATTGGCATGTCACCATACCAATTGGTTTATGGGATGGATGTTGTTTTTCCATCTTCTTTAGGAGTTCTAGTTATGAAGATAATTCAAGAATTGCAGGTTGAGCCTAATGACATCCAGACGAGGATTGACTAGACTATTCAATTGCAACAATCCAAGGAATAAGTATACAATAAATCTTAGGTCATCTAGGAGAATATCAAAAAAAAAAATTGATAGAAGAACTAAAGCAAATGATTTCACCTTGGGTGACAAAGTTTTAAAGTGGGATTCCATAAGAGACGACAAAGGAAAGCATGGAAAATTTGGCAATTGTGGACATGACCTTATATCATTAATGCTTTCAGAGGACAGAATGCATTTTTTCTCAAACATCCAAATGGGACAAAAATGCCTAGTGGACCTGTGAATGGAAAAAATGCTGAAGCACTATTTCTCTTAGTAATAGAATTTTTCTAACATCAAATCATTGTAAATATCATTTTTCTTATTATTTTGATTGGGTAACCTATTGACAGAAGTTGAAGCCTGCAGAGAACGCCCTAAGCTTCAATTGATATGTTACCATAAGTAATTCAACAAAAGAAATCAGGTGTAGATATTGTTGAAAAGGAACACTGAAGGCTACTGATCAAATGTTCTTGGCACCTTACAGGAAGAGTTCCATCCCCAACTGAAGCCACTATTAGCGTCCTATAATTTATAGGATCTCAAGATGATTGAGTATTTTATTTCAGAAAATTCATATTGTAAATAATTGTCAATCTTCAAGTGATTTCCAAATAAAAGAAAAAATTGAATAAAAATGAAAAGAGGGTATAAATAGAAAAAAAAAAAGGAAAAAAAAAAAAAAAAAAATATTGAAAAGAATAAAATATAGAACCCCATCAAAATAAAGAAAAATAAAAAGAAAATAATACTGAAAGTGTTGCAAATCTAAATGCCACTACTGATAGATAATTTTCTTTGTGATAGATAAATAAAGGTTGTGTGAAACTTGTTTAAAATGCCACAATGACTAGTCATTTGTTTAATCATATAGTATAATCATGGTTAAACATGTTTAAATTTTTGTAATTTAGACTAGAGAATAAATATTTTCCAAACAATTTAATCTTGGAAAATCAGTGGTTACGTAGAAAATGACATTGATTCAACTGCTTAATCTGAATCAACTGGATAAATAAGTGATAGGATTTAGATAGTATTTCATTTTTCATAAAAGAAAATAATTTTGGGTTTTCTATTCTAAATGCACCCCCTTTAGAAAAATACAATGTTAGCTTAGTTAAAGGGTAGGCATAAATAGTTGGTTTCATAAATATTTTATGTGCCTTTTACCCTAAGTCTCAATGACATTGTAAAAAGAAAAAATGCACGATGCGGATAAAGTGTTTTTTTACCATGTTTTATATTTCTAACTTTATCCTAAGTGCAAAAGCAAGAAATCAAAGGCGCATATGGACAAAAGATGTTTTGTGGTTTATGGTTAAAGCAGGTTGTAGTTAAAACATTGGGATTTGCCACGCTTCACGACCCTCAATTGTTTTCGGCCCCCTATCCATCCTACCTTTACCGCTGGGGGGGGGGTGTGGGGTCCGAAAATGCTATATTCTCCGTTGGCCCCCATCCATATGTGTCACCTTCCCTTCATTTCGCACCCCCCCAACCATACCACTTACTGCCTTCTACACCCTCTGTAAATCGTCCTCTCCTCGTCCGCTTTACCATGTCCCTACCGTGACACCTCCACCACTCATGTCATGCCACATTGCATAGTCGTTGCCCAATTAAATGTGTTCCCGACAGAATTACCGTTGTGCATTAAATTTTCCCTCCCGAGTAACCATTCAACCTTTAATGGTCCCGCGCCAAACATCCAATGGGAATTGCCATTCTTCCTTTAAAAGCTTTGGAACCATCCTATTTCTCCCTTTCACTGGATAATTCTCCATGTTCATAGTTTTCTACAGAGTGACCCAAAACACTTGCTAAGCCAGATCGAAATAGTCAGTGCTCTGTCTCCTTTTCCCTAATGGCTCATAACCTCAAATTGTTCCCAGTAAGATCTCCCTTCTATCACAGTTATCATTCACTAATCTAAATATGCCTCCAAAGACCAAGAACAATGAGAGCCTAGTTAATCCACTAATCCCTCCACCCATAGACTTAGATCGTATCCCTCTAGTTGATAGAGATTACAGGATCAGTGAAACACAAATTGACTGTGAATTTTCAGAGCTCTACAGTTGGCTGGAGGACAAACATGTTGACAAAACAGATGAAATCGGACTCTGGGATTCCAATCTTCCTCATTATATTTCCCCTCTGACCTTCCATGCCCTTGAATTCACCTGGAAATGCCAAGCTTGTTATGTTCCAAGCGAAAGAGCCATTATGACCTCATATGGTGACCTCTTGTTTACAATTACTGCCCAATCTGTAAACCAAATGATGCTAGCCCCCTTGTGAAAAAAAATTCCCCATTTTCCTTAGAAGCCCTCACCCAACTCTATCAGAAGCTCGATTTTGCTACCAGAGCCAAGATATTTGAGATCTTCTTACTAGAAAATGTGCAATTGCCAAAGAAGAATCCTCCATACCCTTCCTCAATCTTCCCTGATTAGGCTAAATAGATCATAACCATAATTTCATACATTTTGGGTTATTATTCTGATCAGTGGGTAGATGTACCCATTCTAGGCTTCCTTTCCTTCTTTTCCATAGATAGCAAACTATCTATTTTGTTCAATTTTAGTCAATTCTTGGCTGATAACATCCATGAGGTATTTCTGAAGTTTCCCACATAGCAAGTGTTTAATTACACTTCAGTTTTAATTTATATGTTTCTTTATTATCAAGCAGACAGGTTCAGTTTTTCTATGTAGAATTTAGATGAAGAGGGAAACCAGCAACCTATGATATTTTGGATTTCTTTATTAATGAAAGAACAACAAGAATTCTCATACAAACAGTGTATTGAAGAGTTTGTTCACCCAGTAATGAACATCCTAAATAGCTCAGGACAACCCAAGATCAGTGAAGACATCAAAAGGATTCTGCATTTGACAAATCAAGCCAAGACTGGAGATTGTTATTTATACCAAGACTATACAGAAATCAAAATTTATGGATGAAAATTAGCATCATATAAGCTCCAAATATACCTCCCCATGAGGATTTCTACCTTGGAATACATGAGACAAATGTTAAATTTAGATGATATTCACTTTTCGGTGGAAAATAAGAAGTCTTAATTTCACATAAAGACACAGGTGGGTCCATTCATATGCAATACCAGGTCACCAGGAGAAGATTCAGACAAAATTCTTAAGGGGATGAAATTAAGCCTGAGTTTCACATGGTCTTATGACACTTGGGGTATTATTTCCAAGCTGAGAGTAGAAAATAAAACTACTCCATATATCCATACCTCAAGGTCTGAAATAGAAAAATATGTGAACCAGTTAGAGTGGATAGAGAATACATTGTAGGAAGTTGAAGGACAATTATTTTCTACTTCAAATTTACAGACTCCCATTCCAGAAGAGAAGACAAGTAAAAGATAAAGAGAGTAGGGATCATCATCAACAATAGGTAGTGAGGCCAAAGAGTTAAGGATCAGTTACAAGAAATGGGAAAAATCTAGGACAGAAGTTGAAAAGGAGACAGAAGATCATGCTGCCATCAAAATTGGAGACTCACCACCTACAAGCAGCAAGTATTTTGGACCTTCAATTTCACATGGGAAAAATGAAACAGAGCTATCTTCTCAAGATTTCCAAGGAGAAAAGGAAAAGAGTGTTTTTTATAGGTACCAAGAGATTAAACTTAAGAATGAAATTCTTAAGAAAAACACCTACAATCAGTTTTGGAAGCATACTTCCTACTCACATAGTAGATTGTTATCAATTTTTTACACAAAGTAAGGAAAGATGTAGATGGCCTTCCTTGAGGCCCAAATTCCACATCCAAAGACATCAACAGATTACAAGAGTACTACATTTGAATTTAGCACCAAAGATATCCATCCCATTGATCAAACGGAGATGCATAAACAAACTAGTGAAATGATTTCCTCCACGTTAACTAACACTTCCATGTCATTGTCTAAGCTACAGGTTTCATATGCAAACATTCAGTCCTAGTTGAAAATGGAAAAGGTATCCTCCTTAGCAAAGGAAAACAGGATCAAATCTTTGGAATATTTGGTAGTCAAGATAGGATATGATCCTAAAGATATAAATGTTGTAGAGGAGATCATTAAGAAGAAAAATCTGGACATTGCAGCATTGAGGAAGTAACTGAAACTGCCAGCCATAGAGGATCCCTTAGATAAAGATATTGAAGAAAATGAGACACAGAAGGTTGACATAATGAAGCTAATCATAGAGCAGAATATTCATATCAGACAGATGGAGGCAGAAATGGAGAAAATGATTAAAGAGAAAGAACAAAGTCAAAGGATGGCTATAGTTCCCCTTGATGCTATACGCGTCACTTACCTCCCGGCTATAGGTACAACAACTACATCAACATCTTCGACTCAAACTACAAGCACTGAATAGGTGACAAAGACACTAGAAAACATGTTAATCCAGTTAGAATAAATTAAGACATTGCATGGGAAGCTCAAAGCCCTAGAAGAACAGAAAGCCAGAACTGCAGCTTCTCGTCTAACTGAAGTATAGAAGTCACAAAGATTGTTGGAGAAATTTCAAAAGGTGGAGAAAGATAGATCAATCGGTCAGAACTTGGCCCAAGCCAAGGAAACCATTTGGATGGGTATTCTGGATTCCATGAATGAGATTTGGCCATGCATCCAAACCATCTTTGAACATAAAGAACTAATACAAAAGGCCACTGAAATCATTGTTCAAGTAGGGGAAAAGCTGGGAGACATGCCTACAAAAGCCTCCAATATCATTAAATTCCTAAATTCAAAGACTAAATATGAACTTGAAGAATTAGGAATTAATGATAGGACTACCATCATCTTGGAAGTCAAGAAAGTTTTGACTAAAAGTAATCTCATTGATCAATTGGAAGAAAGGTGTGAAACACTAGAGCTAGGAGTAAACAATTTTTTTAACAAGATTGAAGCTTTAATTCAGAAAGGATTGCCCCAACATATATGTCATTAATGATAAACTCATTACTCAAGAAGATTATGTTTTAAAGATGAAGGAAGTGGCCAAAACCAGTTTTAAATTCAGTGGTATAAAGGGTAGCATGACAACTAGAGCATTTTTGGAGACAATGGGAAATGACCTTTTCATCCAGAATGAGGTAAACCACATCTTCAAAATAAAACCAACATTTGCAAAGTATGCTGAGGTTGATGAGATTTACCAAAGGGAAATTAAATTAACCATTCCCTAAAAAAATATTGGAGGAACTGTGTGATTTATTGGATTAAAATAACTCGGGTGCAGTAAGAACTAATGGCCAGCAGATCAGCTAGTACAACATCCAACGCAACATAGTTGATTCATCAACCGAATCCTCCAAAACAGAGCTAGTTCTCCATGCAGTTGTCCACCTTGCCTATCATTCTGCAAAAGATCGAATTTATTATTTAGGATAATGTTAATGATACATTGTTGGTTGAGACAACAATTTTGTAATTATTATTATAAATACTTCACAGTTTGAAGTATTAAGGGTTGATTGTTGAATATAATTTCTTCTACTAGTTGTAACTTTTTCCAGTTGCTGGAAACATCAATAATACAAGGACATTTTCATAGGATTCATGTGGTGTATGAAATGGTGTTGTTCTTCTTCAGTTTATGTGTTTAAATCTTTGTCTTTTTCTATGTTATTTCTAGAAATCTTAATTACATAACAGAAACTATGATGAATAGGACATGTTATTCAGAGCAACCTATTCTGGCTATTAGTAATTTATATGTTTTCTACTGAAGTCAAATTAAGGAATTCTTAATTGCTCCTTAGTTTCTACTGAATCTTACATTTCTTCTGTTTCATAATCCATTTAAATCTCCGAAAGATCCAACTAGTGCAACCTAGCTTTCCCTGTGAAACTCCTTCAAAATTTGATGCAGATCTAGTGAATCTCTAGACTCCTTAGCCCAAATGTAATTATAACAATTTAATCAACCAAGAAATCCAATCAAAAACAACCAGTGCAGTAATAACTAGCCTAAAATTCACATAAAACATAGCTAAATTTTACAGCGAGATCCCTCCCAGAAGCTGGCAAGGCTAGATCCCAGCTTCCAAAGTGGTTTTGATGATGTCTTATGTGTTTACTACCTCAACCTCAAAAATACATAATGAAAACACTAGATTTATTAATGTCATCGCTGACACCTTGGCTAATGCAACAGCTAGATTCATGCCCCTTAGGGATGGATTTTCTATTGAAATTGTTTATAAGCTGGTTGTGCTTGATAGCATAACTAACTTACATATTTTCAATGATGACCAATAGATACTAGATTTCATGAAAAATGCATAAGTCTTTAAAGATGCAGCCATCAAAGAAGAGGAACATGAAAGGTCCCTATAGGAAGAAGCAAATGCATGAAAAAGAAACCCAATACCTAAAGGAGTGGTCATGTTAGAGAACTTGTTTGACCTATAGAACGGATTCTGAGGCCCGTCGAACACCAAGACCCAAAGTTCCACCTGAACGAACAGATCAACCTCAGGGCCAAATCTAACCCCGAATGCGTCAACATAGGACTAGGATACTCCCCTGAAGAAAGACAAGACCTTATCAGTTTGTTCAAGAGGTATTGCGACATTTTCACTTTCACATATGACAAGCTGAAGACATATGATACACAGATTGTCCAACATGTCATCCCTACGAAAGAAGGGTATAAACCATTTCAACAAAAATTGAGGAAGGTGTACCCCGCATTAGAACCCCTTATCCAGAAGGAACTCAAAAAACTATTGGATGCTCACATTATATTCAAGGTTAGACAGTCTACTTGGGTATCCAATCTAGTTCCAGTGTGAAAGAAATCTGGGGAAATTCATTTATGTGACGATTTCCAGAATCTCAATCAGGCATCAGATAAAAACAACTGCCCAATCCCTTCCGTGGAGAATATTCTCCAAACCATCTCAGGATCAAAGATTTTCTCCTTGTTAGATGGCTTCTCTGGCTACACTCAAGTCTTAGTAACCGAACCAGATCAGATCAAAATGACCTTCAGAATAAAGTGGGGAATGTTTGCATTTTATTGTATGCCCTTAGGAATGATTAACATTGGGGCAATGTTCTAAAGAGAAATCGATATGGCATTCAGGGGTTTAATGGGCCAGAGCGTAGTGGTCTACCTGGACGATGTCATTGTTTTCTCGAAGAAGAGGGTTGATCACCTTCGCCATTTGAAGAAAATTTTTGAACAATGCCGGAAATATGGAATCTCTCTTAACCCCAAAAAGAAAATATTTGTGGTTTCCAAGGGAAACCTTCTTGGGCATATCATCAACAAAGATAGAATCACTGTTGATCCTGATCGTGTAAAGGGTATAGCACAGATTCCCCAACCGAGCACCAAAAAAGGTATGAAATCTTTCCTTGGTAAAATCAGTTTTCTTCGCAAATTTATTTCAGATTATGTGCAAATTGGCAAACCTCTGCAGAATATGATAAAGAAAGATTCGGGGTTCAAATGGAATCAAGAAGAAAAAGAGTCTTTTGATCGCATTAAAACAATGATCGTCGAGGCCGCTTCCATGTTCATCCCGGATTTTAATAAGGACTTCATCTTATACACTTTTGCCTCAAACTCGTCGTTGGAAGTAGTCCTCATGTAGAAGGATTGAAACCACATTGAACGTCCTATATCGTTCATGAGTATAGGGATACAAGGCGTAGAACTCAATTACCCGGACATTAATAAGCATGCATATGCTGTCTACAAAGCGATGAAACATTTTAGACCATAGATTCTGTCAGGCCAGGTGGTAACTCCTCAAAACAATTCGTATATTATTCCTTTAGGTTGGTCTTTATTATATACATGAGGGAGAGACTGTTCACTTCATCTCCCAATGACTGTTCATATTTCTTATTATTTATTTTCATTAATTACATTCACCCAATCCTGATGATTAGGTGTCAACATTCCCCCCCTTAATCTGAAGGGATGTTGGGGAGTCCAAGCATCATTCTGAATTGTTAAAGCTTTTCTCTTCCAAGCACTTTGATGAAGATGTCTGCAATTTGCTCATTAGTGGAACAATGACGGAGATGGATTGTTTTGGCCTCAACATGATGTCGAACCAGATGATATTTAGTATTGATGTGCTTCGTTCGATCATGGAACTTTGGGTTCTTAGCCAACTTTATTGCAGAGGTATTGTCAATCATGAGTGGAGTTGATTGTACTTGTTTTACCTTCAAATCTTCAAGAATTTTCCTGAGCCACACTGTTTCTTTTGTTGCTTCAACTGCTGCCACTTATTCTGCTTCTATTGTGGAATTTGCTGGAACTAATTGTTTACGTGATCTCCAGGAGACAACTCCTAATCCAAGACTCATAGCATATCCTAAAGTAGATACCCCAGTTTATTTGTCTCCATCGAAGTCTGAATCAGAGTATCTAATCAAGCTAAAGTCGTCCACCTGTGTATACTTGATTCCAAAGTCTTGAGTTCCCTTCAAGTACCTTAGAACTATTTTTGCAGTAGATCAATGTCCCTCACAAGGCTTTTGCATAAACCTGGAGAGGATTCCAACAACAAATCAAATGTCTGGTCTGGTAGTAGTTAGGTAGTTGAGACTTCCTACAAGCTGTCTATACTTTGTTGCATCCTCAAATTCTTTTCCTTCAATAGATGTGAGCTTTAAGTTTTGTTCCATTGGAGTAGTAAGAGGATTGCATTCTATCATGCCAAACCTATTTAACAAATCTCCAATGTACTTCTTTTGAGAAAGAAATATGGATTTCGGATGTTGAGTTACTTCAATACCAAGATAGTAATGAACATAGCCCAAATCAGTCATTTCAAAACTTTTCCCCAATTCCTTCTTTCTGGATGCAATGTAGCTTTCATTGTTCCCTGCCATCAAAAGATCATCTACATATACCACAAGATATACAACTGTTTTTCCAAATTTCTTGACCAATAAAGTTGCATCATCAAGATCATAATGTTTGAAATTGAGTTTCAAAATATGCTCAGTTAGTTTTTCATACCAGGCTCGCGGTGCTTGTTTGAGGCCATACAAGGACTTCACAAGTTTGCATACTTTATGTTCATGTCCTTTCACAGCAAATCCTTCAGGCTGGGACATAAAAAACATTCTCTTTTAGATCTCCATTCAAGAAAGCAGTTTTTACAT